>APFE030004410.1:115291-199279 GCA_000404065.3 Pinus taeda
TGAAGTGGCCGCGTTGGCTCAGGCCATGGACTGTTTCCCTCTTTGAGGGTTTTAACCACGTCAAAATACTAGTGTATTGATCTGTGATTTGTTTGTGAGCGGTGTCCTTTGGTGTTCTGTCTGAGGAACTTACCCTGTAAATTCCTACAATTTTTCTGCATAATCTTATTTTCAGTCATTGATAATAGCTTGATGAAGATTGATTCAAGCACAGGTATCTTGTGTGATCTCTGGGGTTTGAATGATAGTTTAGATTCTGAAATATAATGGCAGGTATCTCCATTTGATCTGGATTTCATTATTGTTTTCTCTCTCTATGTTAATGGTTGATTTTAAGCTGTGCATGAAATCTTAAGTTTGAGTTTACTAGGTGTTAGGGGAAGTTCTCGGCTGAACCAGCCAACTCCCGGATTGTGTTTTCTGAAAGAGCCCAACTAGTTTTTAATCCCGGACTTATCATCTAAATTTTTTTAATGAATGCATGAAGGGTTTTCTGAAGTATCTCACATTAAAATTTAAATTCTGAAAATATTTATGTGGCATAACGAGAAATCTGGCTATTTTAGAGTCTGCAGTTTGTGAATATTGTAATTATTTAGTTAGGGTTTTCAGTTTCGTTTCTTGTACATATTATCTTTGGGTGTTCTGTTTTTCCATTACAGGTTGCAGGATACAAGTCTGAGGAGAAACTTTTGTTTGAAGCCAGATCTAGGCCCTAAAGGGTAAGGTCTGGCCTCAGGATCAGTTCTTGCAGGTTTTTTGCTGAAGAAATTCGAGATTCTTCAAGCTATCTGTTTGCTGGGGTTTTATTTAAAATTGCTTTCCAAAAATATCAACCAGCAATCTTGATTCCAAGGGTTTTAAAATCATTCATTTTCAAGATCTAATTTTTTTTTTATGAGGGTTTCAAGGAATCTGAAGGAGAGCGAGTTAAAAATTTTGTCAAGATTTCTGGAAAATATTTAGAGCTCCTCTCACTCTGCTGCAAATCAAATCCCTGTCTCCTCATAGCTCCATTTCCGCATTTCTCTTCAGCATTACTTCCTGCGGATTCCTTCCATGCTGCTCCAACACCTACAAACAAAACAAAAAATAAAAAAAAATCGTAAAAAGTTGATCTTTAGGCCTCTTTTCGAGTTTTTGTTTAGATTCTTAGATATTAGTTTTGCTTTATCTTAATGTTAGAATTTTATTTAAAAAAAAAAAAAAAAAAAAAAATCAAATAAAAAAAAATTCTTCGTATTTTGTTCAGATTTATTTGATTTTAGGATTAAATTTTAATAATTTCAAGTTTCATTTAGTTTAGTTTAATTTAGAATAGTTTTAAGTTTTATTTATTTTAGTTTTATTAAGATTTTAGTTTTGTTTATTCTTAGAAAATAAAAATTAAATTAAAATGACAAAATTAAAATTTTAAAATTAAAATTAAAAAATATTTGGAAAAGCTTATAAAAAAAAATTTGAAATTCTTTTTATGGTCCATTTTTTTTAGGCTTAACACACTTAAATGTTTATTTACAAGTTGGCTATATGAAAGTGGTAGCTGGTCAGCATTTAAATTTTATGGTCATTTAAAGCATTTAATTTTTCTTCAAGTTTAATTGCTGGATCATTTAAAGGGGTTGTGCATTTGTTGAAAATCTTACATCGCTTGGGTTATTTGATGATAAATGATTGTTCTACATGGTTTATATTTCTGCAATATTCAATAAATAATCATTTAATCATTAGCTCCTTAAGGCACTAGTCTATTAACTTAATAAAATCAATTAAGTGCTTGTTTCCCCTTGTGTCTCCCAACCCAACTGGTCCACAGTTGGTCATCCATTGTCCCATAAGGTCTACCCCCCTTAGCCGCAGGAGACAGGCTTAAACGGAGAGATCGGGGATCAAGGTGACAGCCCCCGGTCTGACCATTGTCGTGACAATCTGTGCGACAACAAGATCCATGCACACCAAATTGATAGCTACAGAAGAAAATCATGTTGAAGACTTGAACACCATAAAGGCAAATCATAATGAAGAAAGGAGTTCCATGCAAGACATGGAAGTTAGTGTTCATAATAGATTATTAGCCGTAGAAGAAAATCATATTAAAGAGTTGGAAATCATGGAAGCCAATCATGAGAAAGAGATGAGTTTTATTCAAGAAAGTCATGAGAAATTAATAAAGACCATGGAATTAGATCATGCTAAGGAAACGAGTTCCAAGGAGGATACGTTACAGAACATGGTAAAAACCATGGAGGTTGATCGTAACCAACAAATTAAAATTATGGAATCAAAGCACACCGAAGAAATGATTGCCATGAAGGCCAAACAGATCACTCTTCAGAATAAACTGCAAATGATGGAAAGGTCACAGGTGCAGGAATTTTAGCATAGACCAGATGATCACAAGCCTCCCAGTCCCCTAGAGCAATTATCATCTCATTGCGAGGATGTCACCTATCCCATTGGAGACAGGTTCATTGGAATTTCCATGGTTAGAAAAGAAATTGAGAAATATCAGGCTTATGTGTCACCTTTGACTGAATATATTCAGAATAAAATTGGATGTGCCTTAAACCTTCAATTTTTTCATCCAAGCATCAAGACAAAAAAATCCATATTGGTCGCATCATTAGCGTCACAACATGCTTGAAACAAAAGTAAAAATAAGAAAAGAAGAAGGAAGAGGTTTGATGTATCTGATGGTCAAGAGTAGCTCGATATTCAGATAAGTCAAAGTTCTAGGATCTTCAAAATTCACCATGGCACATTAGAAAAGCAACCCAAGAAATTGCCTGAAAGTCGTTAGATGCTCAATATGCACTATGTTGAAGATGATGCCATAGGGCATCATCTGTATTGTATTTCTAACCCTACACTCTTAGTTAGGATTTATTTTATGTCATTAGTTAGTTTTCTTTACTGCATTTAATTTTATGTCATTTCATTTTAATATGTTAGAGTAGATTTTATTATTCCAACATATTTTCTATATATACATGATGATTTGGATTTTGAATGGATATCTATTTGATGGACTTTTCTTTTCTTGGATACAAGCTTCTATATTCACACAATCCTTCAATGAAGCAACTTGCCCCCGTGTGGAGTCAAATGTTGACCACACTTTATCAACAAGTCCAAGGAAGTAAAATGCAAAGACATGAATTTTTTTTTTCAAAATTCAAAGTCATCAGCCAACACAATTTTATCATTGTAAACCCAATTTCTGCAAGTTATATTGTAAATGATGCTAATATGATCGTCTATTTATGTAACAACACCTAGGTAAGCCTCTTATTTTCGCAACAAATTTCATCTTAGGAAGTTTTTTAGCCTCATCGAATTATGTGTGTTTTTAAACTCTAATAATCGACAAAGTTTTTCTTCCAAATTAAACCCCAAAGCTAAGGTGGAATCTCTTGACAAGATTTTAAGTGGGTCATCGTGTTATATCGAGTCTCTATAAAAGTGTGTTTGGGAATAATTTAAGCACATTTGGTTAACTTATTTTATTACAAACCACTTGGTGTATACTAGATCATATTGTGTCGCAGAATTGGGTAATGTCATGAGGGTCTAAGTCTAAATGTTCATTCTCCCTTTGAGGGTTGAATTAATTGTAATATCTGATGTAAAAAATATTTGAGTGCATGGTCTCTCATACTTAGACACCATGGCTAAAATATTTGAAGGTGGAAACAAATATTAATCTACTATAGTGTCATTTAATTAAATTTTTCTAGCTAAATTAAATAAAATCCTAAGCCAGAAAATTAATTAATTTTGAGTCAAAAAATAATTATAGAGAAATTAATTTCTCTCCAAGTGGAAAATTTTTGAGTCAAAGAGAATTCAATTCTTGGAGGTGTCCACGAAGGGAAAAATGGATATTTTAAGAAACTTTGAGCCCCTCGACCATGGTGTTTAAGTCAAAGTCAAGTTTTTGAGGAAATTAATCCAAAATATTAATTTTTGGATTAATTAAAAGTGGGTTTTAAGAAAAATTCGAATTTTTCCTCAAAATTAAAAATTCAACAGTGGAGATTAAAATATCATCAAGTTATTTTCAACAGTCAATATTATTTTGACAAAGATCAAGCCAACTAGCCATTATTTTCCACTTGGAGGGGTTTTTTTATATAAAGAAGTTATTTTGGTTCTATTGAACATCTTTAGATGATGTGAAAATTTTGTAACGCTCATATTGAGTTGCTGCTCTGCTAAAAACATTTTGTATCATAATAGAAAGACTTTGGGTTTCAGATCATGGTGTTTATCTTCCGTTGATTTGTGGTATGTGTTAGCTATGTGTGATCTTATTTTGAGCTAAATATTTGATTAATAATTTTTATTTTATTTATCAGTGATAAGAACATTCTATTGATATATTCTATCTTAGGTGATATGATTCATTATATGATCTAACAATTTTCTTGAAAATATAATAGAGATTTATAGATATGTTAACCCTTGGGCTCTGTTACCCACCATTTTGTAGGTGATATCTCTAGGAGATTTTTTTTCTCAAAGATGGTTGTAAGTCGGCAACCCCTTGCAGCCACCAGCTAGCTCATTGTGTCATTTCTTCGCCACCTGAGCTAGCCATGTGGTCCCTTTCCCATTTTCCATTATCATATGTTTAAAGGTGGGCCTCTCGAACCTAAAGGTATGCCTTGTCATTTGCAACTTGAGTATTGTAATTTGCTTATAATGGACACTTCTGTGCATGGATTAATGGGGGGATTCGATGGAAAAAATGGCCTAGGTCTGTGCTATTATCCCCTAAACCCCTTTTAGGTATTAACCTTGGATTCTAGTCCCGTGAGATCTCTTTTACTGACCATTTGGCTCTAGGGATGGTGTTTAATGGGAGAGTATAATTTTGGTTGCGTGATCCCGCTCCCTTATCCACTTATATTACCCTCTTACCATTCATTATCACTCCATTCATCATTTCTCCAAATTGGGTCCACATTCCTCCACTGGGTCCACATAGGGTTAGCATGCCCCTTTTCCTTGCCCACACCTTGGGTCATGTCCTAAAACGAAGCCTGGACGTTGATGCAAGTAAAAAGAAAGATAAAATCATATATGGCCACATTCAACAGGAAAATGTACCAAAAAATGCAAAAGATAGTCAAGACAAACACATTTAGCGTGTGGGAAAAATCCAATACATGAGCTCTACCCCATCATCATGGCCATCACCCTGGTTCCTGTAGGTTCTATGAGCCTCCTTCATCATATCGAAACCCATGATTGTCCCAACCCCTAGTAAGGAATGAACCACCCCACTTTAAAAGGAGGTATCCACTGCTATATCTTGTACACCATGCTCTTACCCTTTAAGCCCAAAGCAGATAATCAAAGAAAATCATAAAAAGGAAAAAGGCATATAAAAAGGGGTGGAAAAACCAAGGCTGGGGAACCTCATATACCACAATTGCTCCCTCTTATACATTATAAACCTAAGTGTGGGCTTCACTCTTATTAGCTATCCTTGTACCCCAACATGTGACCCAGTGATGCCCCTTCTCACCCCCTACTTCATTCACCTATCTGTCACATGCCACGACCTTTTGAACGATGTACCTTGAATATATTATCTCGTTTAGAAGTGGAAACCACCTAATAGGATTCTTGGTTAAACCCATTTTGAGTATAGGAGACATTGGCACCTCTCGAAGCCCATTATGGAAGGGAAACCCATTATGAAGTCCCCACCTATGGTCCATGATTGGTAAGCTCATTTACTCGATTTCTCTAATGATTTGTTGTACTGGAAGGCTAGGGATACCTTGGATCTTATGCAGGATCACAAATTGTCTCCATCTTATGTTTGGTCTCTTTATATGGGTTCCTGATCCTCTAGAGGGCTACATTGGCACATGTAGGGTGTGTGTTAAGAGCCATGGACCTCCACAGCAATAGATAATAGTCCATGGATCCTCACATCCATTCAGAGATTTCACAGGGTTCACTTATTGGATTAGGAAGATGCACGTAATCCATCATGCCCAGTTGGCCCCATATTTGCACCATACACTTGGCAGATGATATAGGATTCGTACGATGATGTGGCATCACCTACACCATCATCCTAGCCCTTGCAGGTAATCTACAAGCATCTTCAATTTGTTTGGAGACCCAAAAGGACACTTGTGTGCCCCCGCATGTCATTTGGAGCACCACAGGTTATGACAAGGGATCAACCCTTTGTCCATTGCTTTTGAGGATTGTGTTCTTCATTGTGGCACCCATTGATTTCATTAGGCCTCCTAAAGGGTCCTACAACTTGCATAGATTATTATTTGACCTCTTGAGAGGGTTACTCTTTTATTTATGAGCTAGTTTGGTGGGCTTGTCACCAAAAGTTGAATTATTAAGACATTATTTTATTTTTGGGGCTTAAGTATGCCAAGGAGGCTAATTCGAACTCCTAATTTGTGTATAAATAAAAGTGACATGAGTTCATTTTCTCATCATCACTTTGGTTTGGATCTCTTATCCCTCTTGAGATTTTCGCACTTTTTCTAGAGGATGAATTGGAGCTTTATGGATGAGTTTTGATGTGTGGATACTAGTCTATCTTCACTTGGAGCTTCTCTACTTTCAATTGTGAATGGTTGGATATACTCTATTACATGTAAGTACGTGTTTTTTTATGTTATTCTTGTTTACTTCTACCATATACGTTGGAATGGGAATTTTGTTATTCTATGGCTAATTGTTGCATGCATTTACTACTTAAATTTGTGGAATTTGTCTCTATTATAGCATCTCTCAATGTATGGGCCATGTAATATGAGAGAAATATCCTAGGGGTAATTCTATAAAGGAATTCAACCTTGATAATCCATTCCTTTGCACATCGAAGTATAAAAGTTGCAAGGTTGCTTCCTCTTGATCTAGAAGGCTAGTGAAGTGATCTTGAGGCCTCCTTAACTGGGAACCAAGAAATCCTACTCGCACTCAACATAGACTCTATTCTCCCAAACGTTAAGGCACTAATATACCAAGGGCGGTCTCTAAAGACCATATTCTTTCACCTCCTCCCAGGTTTAGCCACATTGGGGTACCTAAGGCATCAATTTCCCGACAAGCTAGCCATAAAAAATGTTGATCTCCTAGGGTCTCTTGTGCTAGCCTTTCCTCTAGATCTCCTCCAATTTTGAAGACATTCTAATGGTGGAGTTGGGAGAAAAGCCAAACCATAGCTCCAGGATCAAAACTTGCCCTATCATCCCCAAGGCTAGTACCTCATAGGGTCAAACAACATCGAGTGAAAAACGTTTTCTGTTCCTTCCCCACCTTGTCTAGGGTAATAATATCATTGGTTTCTACATAATTTCCTCATACCCTAGACTGGGTCCACTTGGCCCCATATTGTCTTGTTCCTTTGAAAGTCCATTCTTCAAGAACCATTTGGGATACGAATTCTAAGAAGGATTTTAGGGATTGGTGAACTCCTTCACAAGTATCATCCCTTAAACCTAACCCTCAAATCCTTTCCTCCTATCCCTGGAATACATAGTACCTTGCTTAGAGAGCAAGCAAGATCCATCCTTCAAATTCTTCTGAGAAAGGGCTTATTTGAGTCACTCATAACCATTGAATTATCCTTCATTGGTGACACCATACATATCAGGTCTCCTCCCATCGGTGAAAGTCTATAAATAGAAAGGAGTGTTAACTGAGGTGACAGTGGGCTAAGTCTCCATTTGTACCCATTGGCCTAGCACTTTCCCTTTAGGGATCTCCCTAAGGCCCCCTGCTAGTTTGAGCGGTAATAGGCTCCAAGATCACAGAATCTGGGGAAAGGTTGACTATGTTTGGGCTTTAAGATTTCTATATGGTATTTGATTTTGCAGGAGCGTTTAAACCAATTTTTGTTTTTTGAAAATATACTCATCCATTGTTATTTATCCAAAAAAAGTGTTTTCTCCAAAAAATTTAAATTTTGTAAATATTATATATTTGTAAATTATTTCTAACATATTTGTTTTGCAGCAATTAGGGTATTATTATTTTTGAATTTTTGTATCTATATTTGGGGTTTGGCATTTTTTGATTCATTTGTGCAGGTGAACCTCAAGCCAATCAAGAGATTTTTTGTGGGGATTTTGAGGCAAATTCAGGTCTAGGAAGGTAAGATCTTTCCTCCATTCATCCTCCAAGCCCATCGTCCAGCATGTTTGTAGTGATTTGTGGTGATTTTTTGGCATTTGCAGGGTTTGAAATTTCTTTTAAGGCCTGGGGCATGTTATCGTTCAAACTAGAAGGGGATCCCTAAAGGGAAATTGTTAGGCCAAGGGCAAGAAATGGATAATTAGCCCATTGTCACCTCAACTAAGGCTTCCTTCTATTTACATCCTTTCAATAATGGGAGGAGACTTGATATATGTGGAGTCACTAATGAAGGATAAGTTAATAGATATGAGTGACCCAAACCATTTCCCAAAAAAGTTTGAAGGTTGGAGCTTGCTTGCTTTCTAAGCAATGTACTATGTATTTCTAGGGATATGAAGAAGATTTTAAGGGTTAGGTTTATGGGAATAGGCTAGTGAAGGAGTTCCCCAATCCCTAAAATCCTTGTTAGAAATGGTATCCCGGATGGTTCTTCAAGAATGGTATTTTGAAAAGAGGGACCACACGAGGCTAAGTGGACCCAATCTAGGGTATGAGGAAGGTATGAAGCAACTAATGATATTCTTACCCTAAATAAGGTTGGAGAAAGGATCAAGGAAATAATTTTACTTGAAGATGTTGTCTTGACCCTATGAGGTACTAGCCTTGGGAGTGGTAAGGCATGTTTTGATCTTGGAGCTAGGGCTTGACTTTTCTCCCAACTCCACTGTCATAATGGCTTCAAAATTGGAGGAGATCTAGAGGAATATCAGCGCAAGAGACCCTAGGAGATCAATTTCTTTTAATGGTTAGCTTGTCGGGAAATTGATGCCCAAGGTACCCTAATGTGGCTAGTCCCAAAAGGATGTGAGAGAATGTGGATTTTAGTGACCACCCTTGGTAGATTAGTGCCTTAATCTTTGGGAGAATGGAGTCTATGTTGAGTAAGAGTAGGATTTCTTGGTTCCCAGTCAAGGAGGCCTCAAGATCACTTTGTTTTTCTTCTAGGTCAAGAAGAAGCAAGCTTGTATCTTTTATACTTTTATGTGTAAGATAAATGGCTTGTCAAGGTCAATAATTATCCCTAGGATATTTCACTCCCATTACATGGCCCATACATTGAAGGAAATGCTACAATAGAGACAAATTCCACAATATTTTCTTTTCTAAGTAAAAGTAATCTATTAATATGTACATAAAGATAAAAAGAGGACAAGGCCTCGACCAAGGTATCGTAAAGTATCAACAAAATCTGAACTACCCAACATTGGGGAAACCAGTCCAGCGAGAGCAGAAACCTTAAAAATGGTATCACTTCTCAAGTCCAGACCCCACAAAAGAAACAGTAAGAAACAGTAAGTCTAGATCCCACAACTGGCCTCGAACTATCATTAGGCAGCCCCTACCTATTCTCCGTCGTTTTATGTCAAGGCCTTGCCCTTTGGTCTCCCCATGCTGCGATCCACCGTCGAGTCCACATCATCGAATCACACATATGAAGGTGTAAAGGCTCCACCCCTTGGTTTCCGCCGATGCGATATTGCGATGCAATCTGATCACAATCGCATATCGCTATATGTAAAGGCCTTGCCCTTTGGTCTTCCCATTCTGCGATCCGCCGTCTGGTCTGCATCATCGTATTGCACATATGAAGGTGTGAAGGCTCCGCACATATTGCGATGCGATCTGATCGGCATTGCATATCGCTATATGTTAAGGCCTTTCCCTTTGGTCTTCCCATTCTGCGATCTACCAATATTTTGTTGTGATCTGATCATAATCGCATATTGTTGTTAATTACTACCCACATCCGGGGGTTGAGCTTCCTTATGCACTAGGTCAGTGAAAATTTGCAATTGATTGTGATCATCGATGATGTTGAGAGGGCCGTGATGTAGGATTTGGTCCTGATCAACTCCAATGTTTGCTAGGAGATCAGCGGTTTTGTTACTATCCCTTTTAACATGCATAAAAGTTATTGCTCTCCTATTTCTTATCCATGTCTCTAAAGTTTCAAGCCTTGCCAATAATCTCCAGCTGTGGGAAACTCGCGAAGCCGAATTTCCTTGTTGGATTAGTGTGGCCATGTTGAGAAGGATTTGAGTGTCTCCTTCTATAAGTATGGAATAAAAATTGTGTTGATCAGCTAACTGCATACCTTGCCATAGTCCTTCCAGTTCTGCCAAGTTGTTCGTGTCCCATCCTATGGATCCAAAGTATAGTAGTAGGGGTTGGCCCTCATGATTCCTAAATATACCTCTAAATCCTGCTTTACCTGGGTTGCCCTTGAAAGCACCATCAAAATTAAGCTTGATCACTTTCTTAAGGGCGACCTAGTTGCATTATGAGGTCTATTAGAGTTCAATTGAGCTTGTGGGAGTTGTATATTCCAATTATCCCATATGCTTAGTTCTTGTGGCTATGTCGGAAAGTCCTCAGTCGTCCATTGATGTAAAGCCAGAGTTTCTTTGATATTCTGACATAGGTTATTCCATATGATTTCTATGGAGGTTTTTTTATTTTTGAAAATTTGTTTATTTCTTTCCTTCCATATTATCCAAAGTAGGAGACCTGGCAACATGTTCCACAACTTGTTGAGAATTTTGCTATTGTATGGCTCTGGAGTCCAATTGTTAATGGTGCTTCTAATATCCCCAAGAAGTCTGAAGGGTCTCTGGCATCTGAAAGTGAGCTTTTCCTAGAGTTGGTTGGCCATGTGGCAAGAATCCATGAGGTGATGAATGGTTTCTTCATTGTTCTGACAATTGGGGCAGTAAGGACCATGAAATCCTCGTTTGATTAAGTTGTCCCATGTGAGAATTCTCCCATGATACAGCAACCAGATGAAGGTGGAGACTTTGGGCCAAATCCCAGTTGTCCATATACGATTCTAGGTAGGATCACTTGGATCCTGAGAGTGAGACATTATCTGGTAAGCTTCTTTGGTGGTGTATGTTCCTCTCGGTGTGTAACCCAATCTTAGAACATCGCTACCTGTATTAACTTTAATTTTCCTATTGGTAAGATCTTTGTGTATCTCCATGCTATAAGCTTCCGCTTCTTGCTGTACTATTTGCTCCACTGGTTTCCATTGCCTGAATCCCTATGTATTGCTAGGATTCCAGTAATGTGCTACAATGTTCTCCTAATTAGTGTCATTTCTATTATGATCTGTGCCTGGTATGAGTACTGCAATTTTGGGTCGTTGTTGCCAGGAATTTGTCCAAAAACGTGATGTTCTCCCATCCCTTATCTCCCAAAAGTTATGATGATGGATGATGTCTTTGTGTTTCTTGGCCGCATTCCAAATTAAAGATCCTTTGGGCATGGTAGTTATCCTTATTAGTTCTTGTTGTGGTTGGTTGTTGGCATACTTTGTTGTCCATAATTGCGCCCATGGCTTCTGTGGACCAGAGACCCATTGCCACCATATTCTAGCTCCCATCAAGATGCTGCTGTGTTGTGGATTGCGCAAGCCAAGACCCCCCTACTTTTTAGGCTTGCAAACCTTTTCCCATTTGACCAAGGCCCATTTTCTATTTTGTCCTGTAGAACCCCATAAGAAGTTGCGTTGCAAATTTCTAATTTTCTTTAGTACCCATTCGGAGCAGCAAGTACAGAGAACAAATAAAGGGGCATGGATTGTAGAACTGCTTTAATCAAGACTAATCTGCTTGCCATGTTGAGAGTCCTATGAGTCCAAGACTGGAGCCGATTGTCCATTTTCTCCAAGAGTTGATGTCAAGAAACATGCTTTAAGGCGGAATCTATGAGTGGTGCTCCTAAATACTGAGAAGGAAGCTTGGCTTGAGGGAAGCCTATGATTTGAGCAATGATTCTTTGGGTGGTGATAGGGGTATTGAAGAAAAAAATTTGAGATTTGGTGGTATTGATGGTTGTGCCTGAAGCATCTGAGAATGTATCTAGAAGTAATTTAAAGGTTTTGGCTTCATTAACAGAGGGATGACCAAAGAGCATATTGTCATCAACGAATTGCTAATGTGTAATAGTGATGAAGCCATAGACAAAGAGACCTCTAAGATCATGAGAATGAGAAGAGTGCTTTATGAGACGACCAAGACCCTCAACCATAATGATGAAAAGAAATGGGGACAAAGGGTCCCCTTGACAAATTCCCCTTGACGGGTGATATGGTTTAGAGGGGATACCATTAACAAGGACAGAGCATAGCGGAGAGGAAACAAGGGTCATTATCCACCTTACCCAGGTCGGGTTGAATCTTAAGGCTGTTAGCACGCTCTTTATGTAAGTCCAGCTGAGCTTATCAAAGGCTTTGGAAAGGTCGATTTTCAGCAGCATTCCGGTCTATTTTCTTTTTTTGAGAGAGTGGATGGTTTCATGAGTGAGAATAATGCCATCTAGAATTTGGTGACCTTCGACATCCCAAATTGCTCTGGGGAGATGAGAAGAGGGAGGAGTGATTTCAGGCAATTGGCTATGACTTTCGAGATAATCTTATAGATAACATTGCAAAGGGCAATAGACCTGAACTTCTCCGAAGTGCTTGGTTGAGCAACTTTAGGAATAAGGGCGATGAAGGTTGCATTGAGCGAAGGGAGTAACTAATGCATGACTCTAGATTCTTCTACCACATTCCAGACATCTACTTTGATTAAATCCCAAAAGTGGTGGTAAAGTTGGACGTGAAGCCGTCAGGACCTGACGCTTTCCCAGCCTTCAGTTGTTTTGAAGCTTCTTCAACCTCCAAGATGGTGACTGGTCTTAACATAAATTGATTATGCTCCTCCGAGATGAGTTTAGGAATATGCTTGAGTATTTCATTGATTTCTTGCTTTCTATCTGTGTGCTGCTCTTGATGAATAGTTTTGAAGTGATTTGTGAGCTCTTCCTCTATATCATCCTGTTTCTCCATTTTTTCGCCCTATGAATTTTGAATGTGAGAGATTGTATTATTCATTCTTCTTTGTATGGTTGTATGGTGAAAAAACTTGGTATTTCATTCCCCTTCTTTCAACCATCTGATTCTGGACTTCTGTCTCCATAGGATTTCCTCTTGTCTACCTCTTTCATCTAGTTGTATTATCAGTACTTGTTCTTGTCTGGCATACTCCTTTGTTCTACCCTCTAGGATGATCTTTTGTTGTAGCTCTGCCATGCTCTGCTCAAGCGCTTTCTTCTCCTGAAAAATGTTGCCAAAGATTGTATAGTTCCATATTTTGATTTGTTTTTTAATATGCTTCAACCTTTGTTGGAATTAGTACATGAAAGAGCCTCCATTAGGTATGAAACTTTCCCATGCTGTTTTGACTACTGTATTAAACTCAGGGTGGGTGAGCCAAAAAGCTTCAAACTTGAAGGGTTTTCTGTTTGAGTTTCCTGGATTTTTCCATTGCATAGAGATGGGCCAATGATCTGATCCAGCTAGGGGTAGGATTGAAGCACAAATGTCGCCACCAAGATGGATGAAGTTGTCTAAGATTAGAAATATGTCCAACTTGGATGCAATTTGCTAAGTACCAGATCTTTTGTTGTTCCAGGTAAAGATGTTGTTGTCAAAAGGTAAATTTGTTAGTCTATTTTGTTGAATATAGACTTTGAAGTCATTGGTTTCTTTTTTCAGTTTTCTTCTACCCCTCAATTTTTCCTCCAGCCGTGTGATCATATTGAAGTCGCCACCTATTAACTAGAGTGGATGAGTTCTTGTAGCATTGAGAATTTGGAATGTTTCTAATAGCTTAATTTTTTGTGTACTTTCCTGTGGAAAGTAAACATTGGTTAAATGCCCATGTATGTTGGTGCCAATCAGGTGGAACATTGCATGTATGAAGTGATGTGAGGCATAGAATTTTGTTAAGGAGACCTTCTGAGTGTTCCAAGCTATGGCCAACCTTCCCGAGGCACCTGTTGCATCAATTGTAACTGTTTGACATCCTGCCCAGGCTTTGGATAATATGGATTCTAAAGTACTGGAGCTACATTTTGTTTCTTGCATAAATATAATGTATGGTTGTTCTTTCTGAATCATGTTCTTCATCATTCTGTACTTCCCCGGATCATTAAATCCTCTTACATTCCATGAGATTAGCTTCATGGTTGACTGGTAGGTAGGGACCGATAATATTTAGTCAACTTAGAGCATCTACCCGATTCCACTAGCATTTCCCCAATTAAAATGGTGTGTTGTAAGTTTGTCTTCCTGCCTTTTTTCTTCCCCTCTTTGATGATATGTTTTCCATCCCATCGGCCTCCTTGTTGTATGCCCAGAGTGTTATGTTGATGCATTCGTGTGATCACTACTTCCAGGTTCTCCAATTGTCTTTCCAGTATTGTGTCGAACTCCTTCCTTTTGCAAGCTTGCTCAAGACTGAAAATGTCTATTTCCCCGAGATCAAAGCTTTCTGGTTCTTCTTCCATTGAGCTTTGTTGATTGCCTTCTTCCTGTTGAGTGAGAGATTGAGTAGGTTCTGCGTGAGTATCATCAATTTCCATTTTCTTTTTGAACCATAGTACTTTGTGCTGAATAGGGTTGGTGTTGTTTTGCAAATCTAAAGCAGGCTTTTCAGAGGAGATGATATTTGAAGGATGACTGGTTTTGGAGTGGGTAGGAATGGTGGATGTATGATTGTGTGGATCTATGCTTGTCTTTGCTAGCCTGGGCGTATCTGAATCAGGCTGTTCCAGATTTGTCAAGATATCAAAGTTGTTGCTTCAGGACGGCAAATCAAAGGCTGGCACAATAGTTTTGGGCACTGAGGGGGGTTTTTTAGTATGCCTTTTCCGACCAGCTACCTTGGTGAATCCATCGGAGCCAGATTTGTTTCCAGTTTCTATGTTTCTAGGCGCATGTTTAAGGGACAGTCACGAAAGAGGTGATCGTGAGCATGGCATCTCCTGCAACAGAAGGGTACATGTTCATAATCAAGGGGTTGAATCCATTCAAAGTGATCATGTAGTAGACTTACCGTGTCCAGTAGCGCATGGCCCAACTTCATGTAGACGCAGATCCGTGCATATGAAGTGTATCTTCGAAGCTTAGTTTCCTCCGTAGCCTTAATGAACTCACCTAAGCCATTGATGATGGCTTTTAGAGAATCCTCTTCCCAATATTCTAGTGGAAGAGAGTACATGCAGATCCAGACTAGCGCCCAACTGAAGTCTTCTTTGTCAAGGTTAAATCTTCTACCCAGTCTCGTAGATAAAAGCCTGCTGCATTGAAGAAGTAGGGTCCTCTATCCAGTACCATGTTTCTATCTTCAAGGCAGTTGAAAGTGGTTGTGAAGAAGCCTTTAGGGCCCAGCTGTAGAGTTACATGACCTTTGGACTTCCACTTCGAAATTATCTAGCCTTGCAAGGATTTTTCAGTCGGCCAGAAACCTATAAATTTGCCGATCAGTGCGTGATCTTTCATATATTGTATTTGCGCATTGATTCTATGGCTAGGCAGCTCAATTTTGGGCCTTTCTGTAGCAATGGATTTGCATGTTGGCGATGAGGCTTTCTTCTTTTGACCTAATGATGCTTGTCTCTCCTCTGTCTCTTGTACCAGATTTTCTTGTTCATTCTTCTGTATCTGCTGCACAGGTCGTGCCTCAAACTTCTCTGGATTCTCTATTCTGCCCTCTGTTGGGTTTTCCGTAGTATTATTTTGGGGGGAGGTGTTGATGGCTTCCCCATTGGACTGTTCATTATTCCTTATGCTCAGAACTACAGTGCCAGTCCTGACAATGTTTTTGTCTGAGCTTGGAAGACTACAGGTTCAAGTTGTGCGCCGTCGGTGGTTATGATAGGAAACCTAGTTCCTTAGTGTGCCATTGCAGCGCCTTGCTCATCGATCAAATTGCACCCAACTTAATTGAACAACACAAATTCCACAATATTAAGCAGTAAACGCATGCAACAATTAGCCCTAGACCAACGAAAAAAATATATGACAAAAGTAAACAAGAATAACATCAAAATCACACACTTACAGTAATAGAGTATGTCCAACCATTCACGGTTGACAATAAAGAAGCTCCAAGAGAAGATAGACCAATATCCATACATCAAAACTCATCCATAAAGCTCCAATTTATCCTTAGAAAAAGTGTGAAAATCTCAAGAGAGATAAGAGATCCAAACCAAAGTCATGATGAGAAATGAACTCATCTCACTCATATTTATACACAACTTAGGAGTTCGAATCAGCCTCATTGGCTTATATAAACCCCAAAAATAAAATAATGTGCTAATAATACAACTTCTCATGAAAAACCCACCAAACTAACTCATAAATGAAAAAGTAAGCCTCTCAAAAGGTCAAATAATAATCTATGCATGTCTTAGGGCCCTCTAAGAGGCCTAATGAGATTCATTGGCGCCACAATTAGGAATAGGACCCTCAAAAGAAGTGGGAAAGGTTTTGGCCCCTTGTAATAACCTATGGTGCTCCAAATGACATGTGGGGGCACAGAAGTATCCTCATGGGTCTCCAAACTAATCGAATATGCTTGTAAGTCTCCTGCAAAGGCTAGGATGATGGTGTAGGTGACACCACATCATCGTGCAAGTCCTGGGTCATTTTCCAAGTGTATGGTGTAGATATGGGGCCGACTGTGCATGATGGATCATGTGCATCCTCCTCGTCAAATAAGTGAACCACGAGCAATCTTTGAATCATTGTGGGGATTGATGAAGTGCAATTTATTGTTGTGGAGGCCCACGGCTCTCAACATTCACCATATATGTGCCAATGTAGCTCTCTGGAGGATTAGGACCCTGTATAGGGAGACCAAACCCCAAATGGAAACCATCTGCAATCCTGTATAAGATCCAATGCGTCCCCTAGCCTTCCGATACAACAAGTCATCAGAGAAATCAAGTAAATGATCTTACCTAATCATGGACCACAGGTGGGGACTTCATAATGGCACGCCCTTCCATAATGGGCTTTGGGATGTGCCAATGTCTCCTAAACTCCAAATCAAGGAAACCAAGTGCCCTATCAGGTGGTTTCTACTTCTAAAGGTGATAATATGTTCAAGGTACATCCTTCAAAAGATGGTGGCATGTGACAGGTAGGTGAATGAAGCATGGGATGAGAAGGGGCAGCGTTGGGTCACATGCTAGAGTAGGAGGGTAGCTAATAAAATGGAAGCCCACATTTGGGTTTATAATGTATAGGAGGGAGAAATCATGGTACATGAGGTTACCCAACCTTCATTTTCCACCCTTCCTTATATGCCTTTTTCCTTTTTATGATTTTCTTCAATTAACTGCTCGGGGCTCAAGGGGTGAGAGCATGATGTATAAGATATAGCAATGAACACCCCCTTTGAATGGTGGGGTGGTTCATTGCCCACCAGGGGTCAGGACAATCATGGGTTCCTATATGATGAAGGAGATTCATAAAACTTATAGGAACTAGGGTGATGGATATGATGATGGGGTAGAGCTCATGTATTGGCTTTTTACCACATGCTAAATGTGTTTGTCTCGACTATCTTTTGCATTTCGTGGTACATTTTTTTGTTGAATGTGACCATGCACGCGTTTATCTTTCTCTTTAGCTACATCAACCTCCGAGCTTCATTCCAAGCCATGACCCAAGGTGTGGGCAAGGGAAGGGGGCATTCTAACCCTATGTGGACCAAGTGGAGGAATGTAGACCCAGGTGGGAGAAAGGGTGATAATGAATGGAAAGAGGGTAATATAAGCAGATAAGAGAGCAAAACCACACAACCAAAATTAGGGTTTCCCATGAAATGACATCCCTAGAGCCAAATGGTCAGTAAAAGAGATCCCACGGGACTAGAATCCAAGCTTCATATCTAAAAGGGTTCTAGGGGACAAAAGCACAGACCTAGTCCATTGTTTTCATCGAATCCCCCCATTAATCCATGCCTAGAAGTGTCCATGAAAGAAAACTACAATACTCAATTTCCAAATGACTGAGCATACCTTTAGATTTAAGAGACCCACCTTCAAACATACAATCATGGCAGATGGGTGAGGGACCACATGGATGGCTCAAGTGGTGAGGAAATGACACAATGAGCTAGTTTTTCACTAAAAGGGGTTGTTGGCTGCTGGTTGAGGACCATCTTGGAGAAAAAATGTTCTCTTAGGGATATTACCCACAAAATGGTGGGTAAAATCTAGCTCCAATTGGGACATGATCTCTCAAAGAACTGGGCGAAGCTAATCGAATGGGAGGTCACGAGAACTCCAACAATCTCTTGGTTACCGTAGACCTGTTACATGCAAATATAATATATGGAAAAACATGGGGCAACATGCTTTTGTGGCTTATCATGACCGAACATGCTATATGTTAGGCCATAAAAAACATAAAATAAAATAGGCAAATATGCACCTACCCACCATGAGAAATATCATATGAGGTTACTTCTAATGAAAAATTGAGAATGCAATGCATCCTACCCTAACATGCATATGAAGAAGATTTTATTAAGTGTAATCATAAAGCCAGTGCAACCAACATATCATCAAGTCAATATAAATATGTATGTTTGTATGGTTACTCATGCAGCAAACCGCAAAACGAATGCAAACACAAATACATGGAGGATGTTGTGTGTGGGAGATTGTTATAGACATTTTTTGGCACTGAAACCCCAATCATATATGTCCATAAACCAAGGGCTTCTAAGTCCCTACAAGTGTTGCTTCATGTCCTAAAGGAACAAGGTCAGCAGATTACATCATCTCCCAGAAGTTCTCCACAGAAAACTGCTCAGAACTGGTCAAAACTGGACCAGACAGACTACCAGTGCAGAGGGTGTGATGCATCTCACCTACTCAGTGTAAAAAGTGTGATGCATACTGGAAAGCCCTTCTGTAGGGTGTGATGGGCAAGAGTAGACAAATGGTAGAGACAGTTTTCAAGGTGGATGATCATGGAATCTTCCAGAAACTTCTCCTGTGACACTTGCCTCTCTGAATTCGCCCAGGGATGAGTAAGAGATCATCAATATCCAAGTGGAATCAAGAACTATCAGAGAGAGGACACTAATCAAAATCCTAGAAGCTGACTCACCCCCTACAATCATCTATATATGGATCCCTCATCACAGAGATCCAGGGGCTGAAATCTTGTATCTTGTAAGGAAGTGTTGTTGGTTTCTTGGTGCAATATCATAGTGTTGGGTGATCTAAGCTTTTCATGAGGTGAAGAATGGATTTCACGCTGAGAGGATGACGCTGGGTCAAAACAATGGGTTGTAATCCTCATTGCTATTCTTGATATTAATAAAGCTATTCAAGTTTTCCTCCACATACTTGTATGTTTGATGATATATGCATTTGTGTGGTCAATATATATCTGGTCCTATATTGTTTATGATTGTAGATCTCTGTTCTTCGATAATATTATGCTGCTTTGATTCCAGAGGTGCTCTTTGAAGCTGGGTAAGTGAAGAAGGAGTGGAAAGGATCTGTCAGAAGGGAGAGGAACCAAGCAAGGAACCAAGCGCAAGACTGAGGTTGGTGTCCTTTTTTCCCCTCTTATCTACTTCTCATAAAGGAAAGCAAAAGTAGTTTTGGTTTGTTTGTTTCTAAGATAGCTACCCATCTTAGTGGGACTAGCAGCTCCGAGTGGACACTAGATTTCCCGATAACAAAATGGCGACTCCTCTAGGGAACGAATAGCTTGTTTGCTTGTCTATATTTGTTTGTTTTATAAACTTACAGACGGAGCCTGAAGTCAAGCTAGCTAGCCTTCAAACTACATTTGTTATGCAAGTGCAAAGTAGATCAATGTTACTTCAGTCTATCTCCGAGTTTTGTTTATAAACTGAACAATCGATTTGCAAACATTCTAATTGCCCTAGTGGTGGCTCTAGTAACCTCATTAGATCAACCTCTGTGATTTATATTTAATGAACATCAATTGCTCAGCCTAAATCCCTGAACTGGGCTACAAACTGTGATCAAGAACCATGTTAAAGTCTCGTCCTGGTACCATCGCACCCTCTCTTCAAGGAAATCTGGATGCATCGCACCTCCCGTGTGCAATAGGTGGGATGCATCCCTATTTCCCTGTGTAACAGGTGTGATGATCAAATAAGGCTGATTTTGCCTTCAGACTTTGGTTTTTCTTCACTCTCTTCAACTCTATTCAGGAGTTTTGTTCTCTGTGATCAGTAAACCACTATGGAAACCCCCTTCCTTTCCATCATTCCGCCTCCATTGTGCAAAGAACTGTGAATGTTTTTGTGTATTATGTGCCATTTTCAGTTCTCTTTTACAAAGAAGTAGGGTAATTGAACTGTCGTTTCTTGATTTGGAAGTGTCGCAAGTGTCGTTTTCAGTCGTAGAAAAGAATCCTATTGTTCTTGATGGTCGATTATACTGTTACTCTTATATTTGATTTGAATTAGTAGTTTTTCAAGTGTTAAAAACAATTTTCAATTCGAAATCGCAAAGTGTCGTCATTGTCTTCCTTTCATTTTGAAGATAAATTTGTTAGTATTGTCGCTTTGAAAAGATAATTCAGATTTCTACTCAGCATTTTTTTTGTCATTCACACATTAAGAAAGCGGAAAACAAATGCATGCATGTTCATTTTCATTTAGACTGCTTGTTGGTTTGATTTAGGACAGTGCATCTAGTGTGTGCTCTGTGCTCTATGTTGAAAGAATCTCATTTCTCTTTCCTTAGTAGCTAGGATTTTCATTGCAAAAAGAAGATTAAATGATTGTTTATCATCTTAGATTGCATTTTAGGAATTATATATCTACATCACGCGGTGAACCTGAAAGGCAAATTTCTTAAGCAAAATCAACTGTAAAATAAATTCAATGAACATAAAACGCTTTGGAACCTAACGCACAACATTTAGAAGTCTAGGCTAGAGACATATTCCGATGTTGTAAAGCCTGGTAACTATCGCTTTCATTGCTGGTTGGGTGATTCCTCCTCTTTGAGACGACAAGTGCCAGTACGGACATGTGCTCCCACGTACCATCGAGTATATATTGGGAGACTAAATAGGTTATATCCTTTATCCTTAGGAAGCCGTGTCTACCGCCCTATCAATCGCAATGCACTGAACACAAAATTCGGGAAGATTGACCGACGTACCGTAAAAAGTATTCTGCAGTTTTGCGATTGGTTTGGTAATCCCTCTGTCTAGATTTCCAGAGTAGTCTCTTTCATTCCTTTTCAGACTCCTTAAAAGAAAAGTTCCATCTGAGCACTTGTCACTTCGGGCTCATTAAAAATCGAAGGCGACTAGAGTCATCTTGTGTTTTTTCTCGACTCTTAAAAATTGAAAAAACAAGTTGTGTCAAAGCGTCTAAAGTTTATTTTAATCGGAATAATATCACTATTCCTGCATTGGTCTTTAGGTTGAGGGAAATGGAGTCTACCAACCAAGGATTTCCCCTTGGAAGAAATCCTAGTCCTTTCTCCTCTTGGGGAGATGTTGGTGCACCTCATATGGCCACATTGTCACTTCCAGGATTGACGATTGGCTTGCCAATATGGCTCTTCTCGACCTCCGTCGTTCAGAACACCGTGATTCCTGAACAATCAAGTCAGCAACTAGATGATACTAGAGTTACCCTCCAACCTTCTACTTTGTCCATTTCTCCCTCTCCTCCTTCCTCTTCACTTGATGAAGCTGGTAAAGCTGAAAATCAAGTGACTAAGAAGGAGAAGAAGGGGAAGGAGAAGAAGGAAAAGAAGAAGAAGGTGCCAAAGGCGAAAAGGGGCTACCGCGCTTCGTCTATCGAAAATCCACACACTTCACCATCCAAGCCTAAATCTCCATGTGTCATTTTCAAAGGAGACCACTATCATCGAGATTGTCCTTGCATCCCTCGGATCTTAAGGGACTAGTCTCCTCGTTTGCACAATCCGGTGTCATCAACCTCTGATCATGTTGAAATTACACCGTCAACTAGTGAAAGTGAAGTATCTGGACAGAAAAGGAAATGTAAATTTCCTTGTAAGTTGTGTGAAGGTGATCACGTCGTCCACCGTTGTCCCTTCCTAGGCAAAGCTAAAAGAGTCTTGGATAACCGTCCTGCTTCACCGCTATGGCTTCCTCCTGGATACAAGAAACTCTTGTCGAGTCCGTCACTAGTTGAAAACCCGACTGACCCGCCATTACGGTCGGTCAGAGCATCTATCGTTGAAGATAAACCCTTTGAATCCACACCAGACGAAAGTCAAAAGGTCGAGGTGGCAGTTGAACCGGTCTTGCCTTCAGAAGGTCCATCTTCAGATGATGCAGTCACTGAAGAGAATGAGAATGACACCATTCAAATTCTTTTCATAAACACAGACTCCAATGAACATGGGGGCAATCTACCCGTTCCTTTACCATAGGAAGGAAGTTCGTCAGAGTCATATCCAGCCGTCTATTAGGTCCCACCTCCAAGCAACCTAGTAGTTTCCTTCGATTGGAATCTACTAGGCAGACCCCGTTTATCGGCTAGTGTACCATTATGAATCATTGTACAAGCTTACAGAATGATCATGGTCGGTACCATCATAGATGAAGGGGCTTCTGTGAGTATCCTTTCCTCGACTTCTTGGAAAGTGCTTGGTTCGCCATCGCTTCTGCCTGAGATGAGAAATCTGACAGGCTTCAAAAAACGAACCAATTGACCATTAGGGATCCTTCCAAATGTGCCTATTACTTTGAGAAGGAAAACTGTTTATATGAACGTAATGGTAGTCCAAGGACCTCTAGACTATAATCTACTCCTTGGGCGCGACTATATTTATAGCATGGGAGCCATTGTCTCCTCACTCTTTAAAGTAATGTGTTTTCCGCATGAAGGTCGAGTGGTCCAGCTTGTAGACTAGCTTTCGTTCCCTGGCTCACGCATAGCTAATAGTAAAATGCCATCCCTAAATGGTATTTTCATGCAAGGAATGTCTCATCAATCTCCAGTCTGTCCACCTGAAGAACGCAAGTAATTCGGGGGACATCACTGAAACCCAGGGGGCATGCACCCTGGCCTGCTCCGGCAGGAAAACTCTAGGTATAGGGTAGGTTTCCGCGAAGGATATATGACCGGTCCAACACCCTTACGTATAGGAAGATGGGATTAGACTGGAATAAGATACCTCCGTTAGAAGGTATGCCTTTCCCAATTGAACAAATGTTTTGTCTGCAAATTGAAGCGTAACCTCGAAACTCTACTTCGCTATGCCTGGGGGCATGCAAACCTTTTGTGCGCAATTGAAAAGCGACCTCTATAGTTCTTCTGGCTTCAACTGCTTAAGCTGAGCTGGGTGAGTGGTCGAATCGACCATTCGCCTTCACAAGGGCCAAATGGCACTGGCAAAGTAAAGGAAAATTTTCCTACCTGACCTTAGTAGGTAAAAAACCACTAGGATAGTAGTTGGTCGTTCCTAGCTTGCATGCGAAAGGATACAGAGCAAAGCTTCGAAAGGTGCAAGCTCCATAAAAATGGAATCTATCGATGAGATGCCCTTATTATATGACTGGCACGAGCAGTTTTTATGTGAAGTTCAAGCTCGTTAAAATTAAACCCAAGCAATGAGCAAATGTTTCCCCTAGAGTTTAAGATCATTAAAAAATGAACCAATCTCCAGTAAATAACCATTGTGAACACATTATCATCAGCTTTTGAGCCTTGGCCGTGTTCTCATCATCACATCCACTCTATTTTAGCCGATCTTATGCCTCCATTTGATTGTTTACCCTTTTTGAGGAAGATCTGCGACGAGTGATTCTATTAGCCATCCTTGTGACACTGTCGTGATTGGAAAATTCCAAACCTTACCTGGAATCAGCTGCTACCCGAAATTATCACTCGTTCCTCAAAAAACGAGTCTCCTTTAAGCTCTTTTCATCTGACTCATAAAATATGAAAAGATTGTCAAGCGATTAGCCTCTCCAGCTTGTTAAAGCTACTGGAAGTTCTATCCCTCCTCTAGATTTTAATCTTTTTGGACCTGAGGGATTATTACACAAAAAGATCGAGAACTTGTCTTGTTTGGCTCGTTAAAACTATCAAAAATTCATCCCTTTCGTATTATTTTATACTTTTTCGAACTTAAGGGATTATATGAAAAAAAAGGATTATTGGAGTTTCATTTCCGTCCCTTTTCAGACTCTCTAAAATTGAAAAAGGATCGAGTTATCATTGTCGTTAAACTCGTTAAAATCAATAGCGACAAACTTGTCCAAATGGACGAGAACGAGTTTCATTATCGCTAGGCTCGTTAAAACATAGCAACGGGTTCGCCCGAAGGGCAAATTATAGAACAAGAATATTTTATCCTCCTAAATCTTGATAAAAATAAAGAGGTATTGGTCAGCAATGACTGGGGAAAATTGGGAAGAAAACTTGAAGAAACTTTATTGGTAGCAAGTCACTCTTGAACATGACACTTTCACTCCATGTCCGAGTCGGGTTGGGTTATTTCTTTCACTGGTCATATCACCATTGGTCCATCGTACCATCCATCTTTGGGGTTAACGCTACCAATCCATTTCAGTGTCGCCAGTATGCTCAAGAGAAGTCGCTCAGAGAATTCACCTGTGTCTCATCCGATGCAATCCATTCACGCTTCATTCTTTCATGATCGCCACCCTGAACCTTGTATCATCAGATCGTTTTCACCTCCACAAAATCATTTGCTTCGTCCTGTGTCATAGATGTGGGATTCATCAAGGCCCTCCTACGATGGCTCACTTCTTGTCGACATCATCTCATTATCCAAGACGTTGACCTAGGAACAACCATTTCAGTACTTTGAAGCTTGCATGCCTCAATGGCAAGTTTCTCACTTCCGGCAACAGGTTTACATCAATGGCCTTCAACCGAAAGATTTTGCATGGTGTTCGATGCGAAGTTCCTTTTTCACACCACGCGAATTGTATTGTAGTACCTTGAGGGTCATCATCATTATCAGTGATTCCTATCACGCCTGTTAACAACTAACATCATTGGCTGGTAATCAGGCGATGTCTTTCCATGTTCAACTCTAGAACATCTTTCACATGGATCGACTTGTACTCTGAGTGAAGATTGAACGCGTTTGAAGACCCCGGATCTAGTTTCATCCATCTGGGCTGCAATATATTTAGGAATATAAAGACATCAAATGTACATCATTGCCGAACAGATGATCATCCGAATCAAAGGATGATGACACCGTCTAAATCATCAGTCTTCTACACAGACGGTTGTCTGTCCTATGTACATGAAAATGAATTTATAAAGCTGAGCATGGGAATACCCGCCTCAGCTAGATCATGGAAAATATTATGAAGATAATGTATTGTATTGTATCTTATTACAGGCCGGCTTCCAGCTCGAAAAAACTTCTGATCCTCATGATAAAGCATCTCACCCGATATCAAAAGATTAACGACCTCATGCTTTAGGGGGAAACTGTTATAGACATTTTTGGGCACTGCAACCCCAATCATATATGTCCATAAACCAAGGGCTTCTAAGTCCCTAAAAGTGTTGCTTCATTCCCTAAAGGAACAAGGTCAGCTAATTACATCATCTCCTAGAAGTTCACAGAAAACTGCTCAGAACTAGTCAAAACTAGACCATACACACTGCCCAGTGCAGAGGGTGTGATGCATCTCACCTACTCAGTGTAAAAAGTGCGATGCATAATGGAAAGCCCTTCTGTAGGATGCGATGGGCGAGAGTAGACAAATGGCAGAGACAATTTGTAAGGTGGATGATCATGGAATCTTCCAGAAATTTCTCCTGTGACACTTGCCTTTCTGAATTTGCCCAGGGATGAGTAAGAGATCATCAATTTCCAAGTGGAATCAAGAACTATCAGAGAGAAGACACTAATCAAAATCCCAGAAGCTGACTCACCCCCCTGCAATCATCTATATATGGATCCCTCATCACAGAGATCGAGGGGCTGGAATCTTGTAAGGAAGTGTTGTTGGTTTCTTGGTGCAATATCATAGTGTTGGGTGATCTAAGCTTTTCATGAGGTGAAGAAGGGCTTTCATGCTAAGAGGATGACATTGGGTCAGAACAATGGGTTGTAATCCTCTTTGCTATTCTTGATATTAATAAAGCTATTCAAGTTCTCCTCCACATTCTTGTATGTTTGATGATATATGCATTTGTGTGGTCAATATATATATGGTCCTATACTGTTTATTATTGTAGATCTTTGTTCTTCGATAGTATTATGCTACTTTGATTCCATAGGTTCTCTTTGAAGGTGGGTAAGCGAAGAAGGAGTGGCAAGGATCTGTCAGAAGGGAGAGGAACCAAGCAAGGAACCAAGTGCAACACTGAGGTTGGTGTCCTTTATTCCCCTCTTATCTACTTCTCATAAAGGAAAGCAAAAGTAGTTTTGGTTTGTTTGTTTCTAAGATAGCTACCCGTCTTAGTGGGACTAGCAGCTTCGAGTGGACACTAGATTTCCCGATAACAGAGGTGAGGAAATATGATGCCCACACATGGATGATTATGTGAGAAGAGGTAAGAAAAGGATGTAATCTAGTCCATCAGATCTTCTCTTGCAACCAAAATATATAGATGTCAACAACCAAGCTCATAAACTTTTGATGGATGACAACCTCTGGCATATCACTTCCACCATTGTCCTTATTATTTACATCATATCTTATGGCCTTCATTGGGTTATTGTTAATAGTAAAGGGAGCTGATATGATGGAGAAACACAAGTAGGTTTCACATGATGATTACATTAGAGAGAAGAGACTATGGAGTGATCAAAACCCTGGGGTGCATCCAAGGATGAAAAGTATAATCAATGAAGGGCTTTTCCTTGACACTATACTCGAGAGGGGGAAAGACTCATAGTTAATTGAGATCATATGGCTAAAGGTGAGGGAATCACTTGATGAAGACTCAAGATGATGACCAATAAGAAAAAGGGAGAAAGAAGCAATGTATTCAATGGGTTGTGCTTTCCCAAAATCATAATTTAAAGGCTCAAGTGATTTGAACATAAGATCATACTTAGAAGAAGTGGAAGCCTTATCAATTTCAAAGATTGGGTCTTTCCTAAAAGGAAGATTGATCACTTCCAACTGCCCCTCTATATGCAAAGGAAAATGGGGGTTTTCCTTCCCAAGGGTATCATTGGGTATGTCATCATAAATAGTGCATGAGGGGAAGGGAAGACCAATATCATCCTCATTCTCCTTGTCAGTGTTGATTTGGAGTAGCATCGGATGTGCTCTAGCCATGAAAATTGGTGGAGAGGCTAAAGCACATGATATCTCCAAGACCCAGAGATGGTTTGGATATAATCTAA
The DNA here is from genome assembly GCA_000404065.3 of Pinus taeda. Classification (NCBI taxonomy): domain Eukaryota; kingdom Viridiplantae; phylum Streptophyta; class Pinopsida; order Pinales; family Pinaceae; genus Pinus; species Pinus taeda. The sequence goes on from APFE030004410.1 coordinate 142,652, forward strand.
CCAGTTTGGGAGATATTAAAATAATTATTATTTTAATGGAGTTCCCAACTCTAAACTTAGGAAAAATAAAATATTAATGGGTATTAATATAAAACTGAGTTAGCATGGTCAAATATCCATGGATCAAGCCAAATCTAATCTTAACCGTTGATTAGATATTTAATCTCGATCGTTGATGGACTAACATGAAAACTATAAGAGGAGGCTTGAAGGTCAGTTGGAGAACACACCAAAAGAGATCAAGAACTCGATTTTCTAAGGCAGGGTTTGCTAAGGAAATTGAGTGAGTGATCTGAGTTGCAGCTGAGGGGCAGTGAATGCATAGCATATAGGTAGAGTTAGTACCAAGAGGATCAACGCAGAGTCGAGAGAGGGATGCAGAGCTAGCTAGAGGCCACGCAGAGGTAGCCAGGAGTTACGCAGAGTTAGAGAGGGTCAACATGTGAGACATGGAGGGTCCAAGGGTTGGCGCAGAGGCTCTAGAAGCTAATGCAGAGCCTAGAGAGGCTGACGCTAGGCCAAAGAGGCTGATGCAAGGCCTAGAAGCAACACTAAGAGCATTTCTTGGGACAAAATGAGATCTGGAGAGCCGGATGGGGTGACATTGTCCCTATCAGAGTGACGCAAAGCAACAGAAGCTACATTGTTGTTGTGGAATCATTCATCCGGTCTTTTAGCTAGAATATCTGTCTCTGACTGAGAGGTACTACTGCCGAGGGCATTCTTTGTTAGGTGAGCCATTTCTAGTACCCATGTTGTTTTCTAAAACTGCATAATAATAAAACCCTCTGTATAGCTGCATCAGTTTTCCCACATTGGGTTTTTCTGAGGACGTTAGTCCAAAAAACAACAGTGTCACTTGTGTGTTTGTTTACTTTCAGTTGATGTTCTGTATGTGTTGATACTGTACTTGTATTTATTTTCAGTATTTACATGGTAAATAACCTGTTAAGTAATTGAACAAGTAGGAAGAAATAAATCAGATAGTACAGGAAGAATTTCTAACAAGTTAAACTTAGAAATTCCAACATGGTATCAGAGTGTGGTTGCAAATCACAGGATAACTAAAGGCATCAGTCGATCAGAGCAGTAGCAGAAAAAAACAGTTGTCCTGAGTGGCAGAAGTTGTTCCCCGCTGAAAGCAGCAAGGAATGGGGGACACATAATGTCTGCATCATCAGTTCGAGCTAGGAGGAGAATCAGTGTAGTGGCAGAGAGGAGAAAACCTGACCTACGTAGTGCCCGATCATCTTTCTCAGTGAGGAAGGATTGATGTTGTGGCCAGGAGGTGCAGATTTTGTTGGTGTCGGGATTGCGTAGAGCCTAGAGGCTCAGTGCTTCAATTTGTCGAGGTATAAGGGGCTGCAAATAATTTGCGGAGCGAAGTTGGTGGGGTACTATGGTTAGAACAATACCTAGCAGGGCAAGACCAAGGACGAGGGATTTCCAAAAAGGAAATCGAGACTCAAAGGGAGTCGAACCGAGGACTTCTAGGAGGGAAGTAAAGAGACTCAGAGGAGTCGAAAGAAGAGAATCCAAATGGCAATTAATGGGCTGAGAGATCCGAATAGACTGGACAGAGCTTCCAACCTCGTAGTCTAGAAGGCTAGGATCTTATCCATTCTAGACAGGTATTGCATTAAGCACTTCACCTTCAAAACAATAGTGATCCCAGTTGACCCAGCTGAAAACGAGAAGTATGAGGAGGCAATGGCCAGGGCAAAGTGCATCATCCTTGATGGGGTGAAGGATCATGTGGTGCTGCATATTGCCAAGAAGGACATGAAAAATGAGATGTGGTAGGCGCTAAAGAAATTGTACTATCATACTTCCATGCAGAGGAAGATGTTACTTGAAAATCAGTTGCGGTCGTACCAGATGTAGAAGGGAGAACAGATAGATGTCTTTCTCAGTGGATTGAAGGAGATCCGTGATCAGATGACTTCCATAGGGGACACGCCGAATCAGGAATTGATGGTGAGCACCGCATTAAATGCAGTCTCAGAGAATTGGGAGGTATTTGTCTAGAGCATACTGAGTAGGTCGAGCCTTCCAGATTGGGAGGAACTATGGGTGACTCTTCATCAAGAAGAGATCAGACGGGTGACCAAGGTGGGGAGTAGTGGAAAAAGGGTTAGAATCAAGGAGGAAGAAGATGTGACTCTCGCATCTACAGGAAAGCAGGAGAAGAGAAAGAAGAAGGACCTCTCCAAGGTCAAATGCTTCCATTGTGGGGAACTGAGTCATTATGCGAACCAGTGTTCGAGGAAGAAGAGTAAGGGAGAGGCTTCTCAGACCAAGGCACCGCCAACAAGGGCGGAGAAAGAAGTTGAAGAGGATGACGACTATGCCATGAGTATTCATGTGCCACTTGAAAGGAAGTGGGGAGACATCGAGCTGTATTCAGATGGACTATAGGCGATGAGGGGTGGGATTCTCAAGGTACCCAACCTCTTGGATTATACCTTTCTACAGGAGCCCCGAAGAGGAGTAGCCTGATTGGCAGATGTTAGTAGAGACAGATGTGGATGGAGCGACAGTAAGTGCTATAATGCAGGAGTCCCGGGACAGCATGAGGCAATAGTGTGAGATGCATGGAGTTGTTGCAGCAGTGCAGAGGTCAGTAGAGGGAGAACTTGTTAGCGATAGAGGGAGCTTCAACATCGAGAGTGCTTCTAGCCTGACATACATGTCAAAGTTGGTAGGATCAGTTACTTACTTCTCGATAACTGAGTTGTAGTGCAACGGTTAGGAGTGGCAGTGCTATGGGCAACACGATGTAGCATGATGAGAGGGGATGCAGTGCAGATGCAATAGTGGTAGTGGCAAGGCCATGGGTAGCAGCACTGTAGAGTGAGCTCCCATACATATGCAGAAGTGGCAGGGCCATGGGCAGTGGTACAAGATGCAACAATGTAGAGGATATTGGGCGGGGTGGCCTAGCATCAGCATAGGGACTGATGCCGGATGATTAGGGTAATGCTCATTGTGGAGTATTACTAGAGCACAGTCCTCGCTAAGAGGGAGTGTTTATTTGGGGTAGCATTAGATGTGCTCTAGCCATGAAAATTGGTGGAGAGACTAAAGCACATGAGATATCCAAGACCCAAAAATGGTTTGGACAAAATCTAACCAATTTGGGAGATATTAAAATAATTAATATTTTTAAAGGAGTTCTTAAGTCTAAACTTGGGAAAAATAAAATATTAATGGGTATTAATATAAAATTGAGTTAGAATGGTCCAAAATTCATGGATCACGCCAAATCTAATCTTATTTTTTGATTAGAGATTTAATCTCGACTATTGATGGACCAACGAGAAAAGTATAAGACGAGGCTTGAGGGTCAATTAGAGAACACAACAAGAGAGATCAAGAACTCGATTTTTTGGGGCAAGGTTTGCTGAGGAAATTGAGTGAGTGATCTGAGTTGCAGATGAGGAGGAGTGAATGCATAGAAGAGAGGCAGAGTTAGTACCAGGAGGATCAGTGCAGTGTTAAGAGAGGGATGTCGAGCCAGCTAGAGGTCACGCAGAGGCATCTAGGAGCTGCGCAGAGCGAGAGAGGGCCAACGTGTGAGACGTGGAGGGTCCAGGGGCTGACAGAGAGGCTCCAGAAGCTGACGCAAAGCCTAGAGAGGCTAACGCTAGGCCAGAGAGGCTGATGCAAGGACTAGAGGTAATGCTAGAAGCATTTCGTGGGATAGACTGAGAGCTGGAGAGCCAGAAAGGGTGACGCAAGCCCTATCAGGGTGACGTAGAGTAGTAGAAGCTACATTGTTGCTGTGGGATCTTTCATCCAGTGCTTTAGCCAGAATATCTGTCTCCGACTGAGAGGTACTTCTGCCAATGGAATTCTCTATTGGATGAACCATTTCTAGCACCCAGGTTGTATTCTGAAACTGCATAATAATAAAACCCTCTGAATAGCTACACTAGTTTTCCCGCATTGGGTTTTTCTGGGACATTAATCCAAACAACAATGGTGTCACTTCTGTGCTTGTTTACTTTCAGTTGATGATCTTCATGTGTTGATATTGTACTTGTATTTATTTTCAGTATTTACATGGTAAATAACTTGTTAAGTAATTGAACAAGTAGGAAGAAATAAATTAGATAGTACAGGAAGAATTTCTAACGAGTTAAACTTAGAAATTCCAATAGTCAGTGTTGTAAATGGGAGCAGAATCAAATTGAGGACCAACAATTTCCCATTTCTCATTTTCAATGCAGAAATAATATTAAATGTCATCTTTCGAAGGGCTAATGGAATCATCTCTCTCAAGGTTTTCAAAAGAGGATTCATCGGGAGTAATCTCCTTGAGAAAGGTAGGGTTGGTCTCAATTTCACTTCCTATAAATTCATCCTTCCCAGCACACCTGCCCTCAAAATAGACCCAAGTAGGACCCATCTTCTTGTTCATTACCTAGATTCTTAATGTATTGATGATGTTCGATGAGGGATTCCTCTTGGATTCTTAAGCAGGATGTACCTGAAAATGTCTAAGAAATACATCAACGAACTCTTCAATATATAAGATGCTCCTAGGTTCATGATCATGTAGCCATGAGTTATGACCACAAAGAGATCCCATGAATAATAACATAAGCACATATTGTTGGACAACCTTCTCCCTTGAATCATGTGTATTAAATCTTTCTATGTGGTTAACTACGAAGAGTAGATCACCATCAAACACGGTCATCCCACGTAGCATCCTTCCCACGACATGATTAGGATGTCCAGTGATGCTAGCAATGTCCAAAGCGAGAAATTTATGAAAGAATGAAAAGCTATTTGAGGTATACATGAAACATATGTAGGAGTCACTGGGGTGAAATTAAATATGCCTAGAAAAATGTTTGCTTCACCCTACAAGCATCGACCTTAAAGTTCAATGAAGAACTAGGGCTCTATTCTTCCAAAGGAGTCACCAATAATGATATGTCAATATATCGTATGGGGAAAAAACACACATTTCGTGTCCCCGGCAACAATGCCAAAATATTACCACTCAAACTAGCAGGGGATCTAAGGGGGATCCCTAAAGGGAAAATGTTAGGCCAAGGGCAACAAATGGAGACTTAGTCCACCGTCAGCTTAGATAAAGCTCCTTTCTATTTACGGACTTTCACTAATGGGAGGAGACCTATTATGTGTAGAGGCACTAATGAATGATAAGCCATTGGATATGAATGACCCAAACCCTTTCCTAGAAAATTTTGAAGGATGGAGCTTGCTTGCTTTCTAAGCAAGGTACTATGTATTTCCAGGCAAAGGAAGATGATTTTGAGGGTTAGGTTTATGGGAATAGTCTTTTGAAGGAGTTCTATAATCTCTAAAATCCTTGTTAGAATTGGTATCCCAAATGGTTCTTGAAGAATGATCTTTTGAAGAAGTGGGACCACATGTGACAAGTGGACTCGATCTAGGGTATGAGGAAGGTATGAAGCAACCAATGATATTCTTACCCTAAACAAGGTTGGGGAAAGAATCAAGGAAAGAATTTTACTTGAAGATGTTGTCTTGGCCCTATGAGGTACTAGCCTTGGGGATGGCAGGGCAAATTTTGATCTTGAAGCTAGGGCTTGACATTTCTTCCAAATCCACCATCAGAATGGCTTCAAAATTGGAGAGCTAGAGGAAATTCCAATGCAGGAGACCCTAGGAGATCGAATTCTTTTGATGACTAACTTATCGGGAAATCCATCCCCTAGGTACCCCATTGTGGCTAGTCCTGTAAGGATGTGAGAAAAAGTGGATTTTAGTGACCACCCTTGGTAGATCAGTGCCTTAATCGTTGGGAGAATCGATTCTATTTTGAGTAAGAGTAGGATTTCTTGGTTCCGAGTCAAGGAGACCTCAAGATCACTTCATTTTCCTTCTAAGTCAAGAAGAAAAAACCTTGTAGATTTTGTACTTCGATGTGCAAGAGAAATGGCTTATCAAAGTCAAATTTTACCCCTAGGAGATTTCTCTCCCATTACATGGCCCATACATTGAAGGAAAAAATCCTAGTCCAACATATATGGAAAAAGTAAAAAAGAATAACATCAAAAGCGCATACTTAAATGTAATAGAGTATATCCATCCATTCACGATTGACAATAAATAAGCTCCAATAGAGATAGATCAATATCCATACATCAAAACTCATCCATAAAGCTCCAATTCATCCTTAGAAAAAGTGTGAAAATCACAAGAGAGATAAGAGATCCAAACCTAAGTAATGATGAGAAATGAACTCATCTCACTCCTATTTATACAAAACTTAGGAGTTCAAATTAGCCTCCTTGGCCTACATAAGCCCCATAAATAAAATAATGTGCTAATAATACAACTTTTGGTGACAAGCCCACCAAACTAGCTCATAAATTAAAAAGTAAGCCTCTCAAGAGGTCAAATAATAATCTATGGATGTCGTAAGGCCCTCTAATAGGCCTAATGAGGTTCATGGGTGCTATAATGAAGAATAGGATCGTTAAAAGCAGTGGGCAAGGGTTTGGCCCATTATAATAACCTATGTTGCTCCAAATAACATGTGGGGGCACACAAGTATCCTCATCGATCTCCAAACAAATTGAAGATGCTTGTAGGTCGCCTGCAAAGGTTAGGATGATGTTGTAGGTGATGCCACATCATCGTGCAAGTCTTGGATTATCTGCCAACTGTATGGTGTAGATCTAGTTCCAGTTGGGCATGATGGATCAGGTGCATCCTCTTCGTCCAAGAAGTGAACCACGAGCAATCTCTGAATGGTTGTGGGGATCCATGAAGTGCAATGTGTTGTTGTAGAGGCCCATGGCTCTCAACGCTCACTCTATGTGCCAATGTAGCTCTCTGGAGGATTAGGACCCCGTATAGGGAGACCAAACTGCAAATGGAAACCATCTGCAATCCTGCATAAGATCCAATGCATCCCCTAGCCTTCAAGTACAACAAGTCATTAGAGAAATTAAGTAAATGAGCTTACTTAATCATGGACCACAGATGGGAACTTCATAATGGTCTGCCCTTCCATAATGGCCTTTGGGATGTGCCAATGTCTCCTAAACTCCAAATGGGATAAACCAAGTGCCCTATTAGGTAGTTTCTACTTCTAAAGCTAATAATGTGTTCAAGGTACATCCTTCAAAAGGTGGTGGCATGTGACAGGTAGGTGAATGAAGTATGGTATGAGAAGGGGTAACCCTAGGTCACATGTTGGGGTACAAGGGTTGCTAATAAAAGGGAAGCCCACACTTGGGTTTATAATGTATAAGGGGGAGCAATCATAATACATGAGATGCCCCGACCTTCATTTTTCCACACTTCTTTCTATAACTTTGGCCTTTTTATGGTTTTCTTTAATTAACTGTTGGGGGATCAAGGGGTGAGAGCATGAAGTATATGATATAGAAGTAAATACCTCCTTTTAATGGTGGCGCGGTTCATTTCCCACCAGGGGTTAGGACAATAATGGGTTCCTATGTGATGATGGAGGTTCATAGAACCTGTAGGAATCAGAGTGATGGCCATGATGATGGGGTAGAGCTCATGTATTGACTTTTTCCCACATGCTAAATGTGTTTTTCCTAGCCATCTTTTTCATTTTGTGGTACATTTTCCTATTGAATATGGCCACGTATGCTTTTATCTTTCTTTTTAGTTGCATCAACCTCTGGGCTTCATTCCAGGCCATGTCCCAACGTGTGGGCAAGGGGAAGGGGCATGCTAACCCTATGTGAACCCAGTGGAGGAACGTGGACCCAAGTGGGAGAAATGATTAATAGGGTGATAATGAATGGAAAGAGGGTAATATAAGTGGTTAAGGGAGTAAGACCATACAACCAAAATCAGGATTTCCCATGAAATGCCATCCCTAGAGCCAAATGGTTAGTAAAAGATATCCCACAAGACTAGAATCCAAGGTTAATACCTAAAAGGGGTTTACAGGACAAAAGCATAGACCTAGCCCACTATTTCCGTCGAATCCCCCCATTAATCCTTGCCCAGAAGTGCCCATAATAAGAAAACTACAATACTCAATTTCCAAATGACAGGGCATAACTTTAGATTCGGGAGGTCCATCTTCAAAAGTACGATCATGGAAGATGGGCGAGGGACCACATGGTTGGCTAAGGTGGCAGAGAAATGACACAATGAGCTAGCTTGTCGCTGTAAGGGGTTGCTCACTATCAACTAAAGACCATCTTGGAGAAAAAAATTCTCCTAGGGATATTACCCACAAAATGGTGGGTGATAGGGCCTAGCCAACCAACCCTTTCACCGTAGTTGTAAGCCTCCAAGGGATTGTTTTTTCCCTCGGCCTCCCTCCTCCTTGAGCCCCTAGCCCTCTAAGGGCTAGTCGTAGGCCTTAGAGGCTCTTCTAGGGTCTCGACCCTCTTCCTTGGCCTAGAAACAGGCCTCTAAGGGCCTCGATATTCCTTTAGGGGAGTCATCTAGGTTTTTAAAGGCCTCAACCCCCCTCTTCCAGCTTGGTCGTAGCCTTGGCTTGCCCTTAGGAGCCATCAACCCCTTGAAACCCTAACCAATGGTACTTCTAGGGCTTGAATTGTCCCTACGTCAGCCTCTAAGGGTTTGAAGTCAACCCTTATGGGTGCACCTCTCTTCTTTCACCCATTATCTAGCTTCATGTGTCTTATCTATGCCATTCCTTGGCCTCTAGCCTTGCCTTGTGCTTCCTATAGCACTAGTCGTAAGGTTTTCTAGCCTCCTATCCCTTGCCCTAGCTTTGTATTCAGTCATCTCTAGTTTTTACAATGTTTTAGTGGGCTAACGTGAAGCGGAAAATTTTGATACGCAGAATATATATGAATAAAATATCTTATTAAAAATGATGAATAGATAGATGATTGTTTACAATGGGTTGCCTGGCTTATATGCTGCCATGGGCACCCTTTGGGAAAGGGCATGATCTTATGATCGTGCCCTTTCGTCTAATTAAAATTAAAATTAAATAATAACCTAAAATTAACTAATTTTTTACATAACATTGCCTTCCTCTCGAAAGAATGCTTTGTCCTCAAAGTATACGTAACGACGACTGTTGTTGACAAAATGCTTCATTCTCCCAAGGAGCATCTTCTTCGGGTAAGCCTTTCCACTTGATCAGATATTCCAAGATGATCAAGGTTCCACACTTTAAAAGATCTTGAATTACTCTCTCAATTTCCGATTTTTGGTGATGTGGATATCATTATGGCTTTTTCATAGGTCGGTCTTGAAATACTTTTTCATGCTTCTGAATTAGATCTTGCATCTCTGGTGACTCTTCTATGGTCATATTTGCAGATAACATTTCTAATTGATGACATTGTACTGCATAAGTAGGTGCTCTTCTTCGACTCAGCTTCATCATCTGAGATGATGATACAACATGATTCTCTGGTGCTTGGAATCCATGTGGTTTTTACTTCTGACCTCCCCATTTGAATTTTATAAATTGTACGTGATGGTTGGCGGCATAAGTACCTAAAGTTCGTAGCCATTGGATCCCTAAGACTACATCTACTCCTCCTAATGGTACGGTGAAGAACGGAGACTCTAATTTAAAGTCTTGAATCTGCAAATTGACCTTATGGAATTTCCTCACCTTTTCAATCTTCTTACCGTTAGCTATCATCACTTTCATGTTTGGTAAGGGAAATGAAAAGATATCGAGTTTCTTGGCCACGGTTGCATCTAGAAAATTGTGTGTGCTTCCAGAGTCGATGAGAACCACTGCGTTGTTCTTCTTTATGTGTCCTTTTAACTTTAAGGTTTGAGGTTGTGATATACCTGTCATGGATGATAATGACACTTACGGAGTACTTCCGTCGTCTAATTCTGGTGAGAATTCTAGAGCGTCTTCTATTTCTTCTATGTCATATTCTTCACTGTTTGAATCATTGGTTGCTTCACAATTATATAGGTTCTTTGGTTCTTTTCCTTTAGCACATCTATGTTTGGGGTCCCACTTCTCACCACAGCGTTTACATTTACCCTCTTTTATCCTTTGCATTTCCACATTAGATTTTTCATCTTCACAACGATGTGGTGGAACATATTTTGTATTATTGGAGTCCATATAGTGAGGTATCCTTCGTCTTGAATATGTTTTTTCCGCTTTTGACCAAAATATTGGTTCGGATTTCTTTTCGGCTGTTTTTGCTTTTCGTCTTGCTACTTCTATTGATGTAATGTCATGCATCTCAAGTTCTGCTTGTAATGGGATTTGAGTCCTAAGACGTATGATTGGATCAAACGAGATTCTGATAACCCAGGTACTCATGTTACTAAGGTCTCCCATTCTTGAGTGTATTCGTCCACACTTCCTTTTTGTCGTAACTTTATGAGTTTTGAAAAGAACTTTTCTTCTCTTACACCTTGGAATCTTTTAAAAAATGCATCTTTAAATTTTCTCCAGCTAATGACGTGTGTCGTTTTTTTCCACCACATATAGCAGTTATATGCTTCTCCTTCCATTTTCATGGATGCATGTTTGAGCTTTTCGTCATCGTCATTGATGTCATATATCTCAAAGCATTCTTCTGCTTTATTTACCCATGCAACACTGTTTTTTTTGTTTCCATCGAATTTAGGCATCTCGACTTTTGCCCTCCTCTGGTATGTCGCTAATGGTTGAGCAAAAAAAGGGTGTTGATTAATAAGGGTATCCGAAAGTTACTTGTTTGTAAGGGCGGTGTTACTTGCTTCTTGGTGGGGTGTTGCTGATTTTTTTTGGGATTCAACCTTTTCATGAGAATCTGTTGATTTTGTTGAATCTAATAAGAGGTGTTCTTGATTCTCTTCACTTTCTTTTAGTAGCTCTTCGGGTGTACAATTCGACTTTTTACACAGAAGTTTCACCATTGTTAAGACCTCTTTGATGTCTGCTTTTGTTTGGACATGTTGATTTTTCATCTTTATCTCTATTCGACTTGTCGTATCTTGAAGATTTTTTATTTTGTTCGCTTGCTCCCCAAGCTTGCTCTCGACTTCATTTAATCTTTTACTGACCTCGTCATGGTTGTTATTTATCTTATGCTCTGCGTCGACCAATGTTTTTTGGAAATTCGCCATTGTTATTGTCGACACCGAGCGAGTTTGCAGGGGTGTGTATTTATCTACGAGCTTAAGGGCTTTTTTTTTATAAATTAAAATTAATTTAATAATTTAATTTAATTAATTAATATTTTTTTTAATTTACTTCTTTCTTTTTTTTTCTTTTTTTAAATACCTTTAAAGCTTTATTACTCCTTCAAAATTTATCGTTTATTCACCTTTTTTTTTTATAAATCTCTCTCACTTTTTATAAATTTTTATTATAATATTTTAGTCTATATATAAATTATAAATTATACATTATATAATTTTATTATTTATATTATATAATTATATATAATTTATATAAATTTTTTTTTAGACCCGCTTTTCCTTTTATATGTAACTATATAAGGCTTATATAGTATCCCTTTTTATAATTATAATAATATTTCTTTTTCTCAGAAAATTTGGATGAGACGTGACTCTTGATACCATCACAATCTTTAGATTTGAACGATTAAAATTATTTAGATCACATCTTTTTTCTCCAATGTTATCAAAATATCTTTTACTTTTAAAATACCATGGGCTATTACCATGGGTAGTTTTTTAAAACCTCCTGTAAAGGTAATATTTACCTTTCACCTTTCACGTAAGAGCTTCTCCACGTAAAAATTCTTATATATACTTGAAAAGATTCCCTCTTTATCTTTTATGCATTTTTATCAATAATGTAAACCTTATTATATATATATATATATATTATATATAATATTAATATATATATATATTATATATATATATATATATTATTCACCTTTTTTTTTGTTCAGAATATATTATTTCATTTCCTCTCTTTTTTTCGTATACCCTTCTTCTTTATTCTTTATTATTATTATTTTTTTAATTAGTAGCAAATGGCCAAGGACCTAAAAAATGGAGAATCTCCCAATATATAGCGAAACGCTTCAATTATAATAGCAACAAGGTTGATGATAGGTTGTTAGCCAAAGCCCTGGTGATTAGCCAAACGTGGCTCTGATACCAAATGAAGCGGAAAATTTTTGATACGCAGAATATATATGAACAAAATATCTTATTAAAAATGATGAATAGATAGATAATTGTTTACAATTGGTTGCCTGGCTACCGCCATGGGCACCCTTTGGGAAAGGGCATGATCTTATGATCGTGCCCTTTCGTCTAATTAAAATTAAAATTAAATAATAACCTAAACTTAACTAATTTTTTACATAACATAATGTTTGGTTTTACAATATTTATTTGAGCTACTTTGGTGTATGCAAGCAGTCAAACTCATTGGAGGTAAATCTAGTCTTCAACTAGGCCTCTAGGCTTCTTAGTTTTCCTCTCTTTCTTTCATCATTTTCTCAGTTTTGCTACATCTATTTATGTAGTCATATAAACTCAAATATAATCATCAAAATTGACTAAGGATAATGTAATAATTACTCAACCTAATTAGCTAATCATTAGAGCTAATTTGACATCTTCTGGGTTTACTAAGGACTAAATTGCTAATTTTCTACGTTGTTCCAAGTCTAATATACATAATCTTGAGGTTTGATCTGAGCATAATAAATCTGATCTAAGTGTCCAATCAATCTCATAATCGTTGGTAATCATTGGTAATCATTGGAAAGTTGAATACGTTAATTTTCTAGCTTATTTTGGGCATTGTACATTGTCTTTTGACTATTGATATAAAATTACAGACTTCTGAAAACAAGGTTGCAACAATAATAAAACACATATGAGTCTCTAAAATTGGCTAATAGGCTCTCGTAATTCATAATAATTTGTGGTTGAAGTGATTTTCGACTTTAAATTTGGTTAATGGCACCTATTTTCACTCTTGCATCCTCACACACAAGTGCCATAATCAAAGTTTGCCTAATTGCTTTAAGTGACATTGTGATATCATTTCTATTATCATTATTGGATATGTAGAGATGTTTCTAATCTCTCTTGGATCTCATAATCAAGTTTAATCATAAGTGTGATAAGAGAATCTAATTGTGTTTCTTGCCATATTGGTTATTCATTGACTATAATTATGAAGTTGTGAATTGTATCAAAGTAACATTGATCTTGTCTTTTAAGCAATTGTCTATTGATATTACCTGTCACATTTTCTGGTACCATTAAACACTTTCTCTTGTGGTTCAGATTGTCTATTGTTTAAGTATTTCATTGTTCATATTTGTGAGGCCATTGTAATTGACTACTTAAGTAATTGTGTGATCTCACCTTAATTACACTCTTACATCTCTTGCACTTACATACTAGGATTAATATGTTTCATTAATTAATTTACTTCCAAGCTCAAGCTTGGTCGATAGAGAGATAGGTCCACCTTTCTCATCTAGCTTGAGGAGCCTAGAAACTCTGTAGTGGTTAACATGGTGATCTTGCAGTTGTCAAAGCCACAATCTCTACAGTGCCCGAGGCATCGAGTGGTGTTAAAATTGGCAACTAGGGCCAAACTCCATGTGAGTCATCCTACTTATGGCAGCTGATATTTTTATTGGATCCCTCTCATCGAGAGGTGTAGGATTGATCTAAAGATCATCCGATTCCGATAAGTATTTATGAAGTTATGAATTTATTTATGTTATAAATCAAATTGTCAAGTCGACCAGCAACTTGAGTAGGCTCAGAAGCCCAATAGACGTGTCTATTCATCATCCACATTTTAGTATAAATTGGTGTGGACTTGAAGTCATTTTAGACATGTATTCTTAAGGTGATCTCCTCTACAGGTCTGGGTTTTTGGAGTAGGAGAGAACAAAAGAATATGTTGGCCTAGAAGGAGCCCTAGCTGCAGATGATGCCCTAATCCAACGCAGCCATGAAGACATCTATACACAGTAAAAGTGATTCTCTAACCCGTTGCTAAGAAGAGGCCTAATACACTGGTCATTAAGACACTAATACGCAGTTCATAGAAATGCTTATGCACAGATCGTAGAGACACTATGTTGTTCATGACAGCGTTCATTTATACATTGTTCATGGTTATTATACGATGTTCATGGGTCAACGTGATGCCCTAATACACAAGGCAGAGAGCAGCGTAATCTATGTATTGGGTCACTGTTGTCCACATGGTAGTCGCAATGATACTAGAAGCTAATGTCCACATGGTAGCTGCAGTGATATTAGAAGTCGTTGTCCACATGGTAGCCGCAGTTATAAGAAGCCGTTGTCATAAAGGGTATCATAAAGGGTAGCTGTTGTGATGTCAAGCATGAAGAAGAGCCGCACTAAGGAAGACATCCAGCCACAGAGAACCCAGGTATATGAAGTCGAGGTAGCTGTAGTCAAGAGCAGATCCACACTGCAGAAAGAATGACACTGATCTCAAGTGAGTACAGGTTCTTGGTGTCAAGGTGCTTAATACAGTCTCGGTTAAGCATATATGATAAGGGTTCTGGAAGAAACCCTTGCAACCTTCACTTCCAACCTACCTGCACATGTATATAAATGTATATGAGTACTCTCTCAACTGCATGCTATCTCGAATCAAATAAGGCTAATGATAATCTCAGTATGTCTATGTGTAGCATCGCGACATACCTGTAGGTGATGTCATCAACCGGATGGAGCTGAAGGGTCTTAATATGCAACATGATGGGCATGATAGTAAAGGGCATCATATGCAGCATAATAAGCGCAACATGATGATGGATACACATTAGCAAGGGCAGTATGATGATGAATGATGCACATTAGCAAGGGCAGCATGATGATGAATGATGCACATTAGCAAGGGAAGCATGATGATGGAAGATGGAACATAATGAGCTGCATGATGACAAGAGCAAATGAGAGCAGCTCAGTCATCAAGGTTCAACATTGTGACAATACAGCATGGTGTCACACAGTTATGTGCGAAAGGCAACACTATGATAGGTGAAGGAGTCACCTTAGAGAATCAGTTGAAACAATATGTCTTCAACTGATCTCATGCGATATCAAAATTCAAAATATTGAATTCTATTTTGTATCTACTATGTCTCTCTTTCTCTGTTGAACTTTGAAGAACATAAAAGAAGAATTGATCAAGGGTTTCCCCACATTAGGGTTTGTCCCTGGCTAGCGCCACATCGTGTGTCCTCTTGTCTTGGCTTGTCTTCTGCGATTTATGTTTATGTTCTATCTGTAGTCTACTTTAATGTTGATGTGATTGCTAATCTGGAAAAGATATCGAGCTAACTGTGAAAATTTAAATAAATTGCTCTAGCATAGAACATACCTAAAATTAACATGGTATCAAAGAGTGAAAGAGCAATCACCGAAGATAGTTGGGACAGGACAAAAGGATCAATGGGTTCCTCGTCCCTTTTCTAATTCACTTAGTGTGAAGTCGAAGCAGAGAATATTATTAGAATGGTGCAGCAGAAGTTTCTAATGGCCTACTTAAAGATCACTTCATTGGGAAGTTTGGATCTACGGGTGGAAGGAAAGGTAGATGCCTTGGTTGAAATAAGTTTGGCCATCATGCGAAGGAGTGTCCGAAGGATAGGGACACATCTCTTGATGAAGATAATAATCATTCCAAGGACATGTTCAATGATCAAAGGAATGATAAGTAATGCAGGTCATCAAGGAAACGGTCGACTCTTCAAAGAAAGCAAGGAACCCTGGAATCTCTTTTATGTACCTGATCGCAAGAACCACCTAGTGTCCATCTTGGAAATGGAAGTCAAAGGTTTCAGGGTTTCACTCATTGATGGAAAGGTACATGTTTGAAAATATATTTTTCAAAGATGTTTTAGAGTTTAGGGTTGTATCAAGTCCACTGGGGACCATGTCCATTGACTCAGTGCCGAACGTCTGTGAGTTAGATGGTGACCGGGATGCCTGAATTCAAAAAGAGCATGAAGGCACATGCATGAGATGTACCAAAGGAAAATCTTACAAGGGGACCATTCCCCTCATGTAGCAGGTCCACACGTTTGGAACAACCCGTGGAGTTTGAGATTCATGAATGAGAATCTCATGTATACAGGTGGAAGAAAGCCCTCTATGGCTTGAAGCAAAACATCTTGGGCATAGTATGAGAGGATTGATAGTTGTTTGATGAAGTTGAGATTCACTAGTAGTGAAAGCAATCCAAACCATTACTAGAAGTTTGTGGATGATAGACCTCTCATACCAGCACCTTATGCGGACAAACTATTTCTAACAGGTGCAGACCCTCTCATTTGCAAAAGTAAGAGGGAGTTGGATTCCGGATGTGGAATGATAAACTGCAATCATGTGACTACCTTGAGGATATTAACTTTCAAAAGTTATATGGTAGTGATGTTGGACCCGATTTGGGAAATGCCTCTAAATTTCATAAACTCAATCGCATTGATGTTCTTGGTGAAATTCCATCTGGACATATGTTTTGCAGTTAGCATGGTGAGTTCATATTTGTTTGAGCCTCAATGGATTGGTGCCAAGAATATTCTGAGATATCTTTGGGGCACAATCTCTCATGGATTGAGATACACTGCCAAAAATATGAAATTGCATGATTATTCAAACGCTAACTGGATAGGCAGTGTGGAGGATCACTAGAGCACTTTTCAGTGTCGGTTCTCTTTGGATTCTGCTTCGATATAATGGATGAGCAGGAAGTATAAGTCGGTTGTTATAATTACCACCGAGACCGAATACACAACTACGAATATGACCTCGTATGAAGTTGCCTGGTTGTGGAAACTCTTTAGTGAGTGCATATGATGAATACCATTGTGATTCTCTGTGACAACCAGAGTTGGGATTTGATTATTGAGGAATCCCGTATTCAATGATTGCTCCAGCAGATAGACATCAGATAGTTCCTTATCTGGGATATGGTAAGTAGGTGAGCAAGGAGGCTCCATCGCACTGAGATGATGTACATGTCACTACACTTTGTCAGAGCCCTGAGGAAAGATCAAATTTGTGTTTTTCCTGAACGAATTGGAGTCGTCGAGAAACCCTTATAAAAGGGTCTTGCATGTTGCATAAATTGAGCTCTGGGAGCTCTGGGGGCTTGTAGTTCTTACTAGAGCAACATACGACCATAGGGTGACTCACCCTCCCCTGGTGATGCACACTGGGACAAGATGATTTGCTCTCTTGTGGGATAGGATGATTTGCTCTCCTATCGATAGGATGATTCGTTGTCCTGTGAACAAGATGATTTGCTCTCTTCTGGGACAAGATGATTCGCTCTCTTGTGGGACGGGATGATTCACTCTCCTATGTAGCAGGATGATTAGTTCTCCTGTGAGGTTTGGATGATGTGTTCTCCATGACGATTGTGTGGCGGGATGGTTAGTTATCTTGTGAGGTCTAGATGATGTGTTCTCCATGACGATTATGTAGCAAGATGATTAGTTCTCTTGTGAGGTTTGGATGATGTGTTCTCCATGACGATTGTGTAGCAGGATGATTAGTTCTCCTGTGAGGATAGGATTGATTAGTTCTCCTGTCAAGGCATCCTACCCATGTAATCTGGAACTCATGGGAAGTACCTCTCATCTGATCAATGAGTAGGGAAATGAGGATAGGGACCATATTAGTACCAATAGACGCATCGTTTCATCTACTGTACTCCCTATGCTAGGATGACCTTCATTGATCTGAGATCAATGATAATGGTCTGGGACCAGTGGTAGGAGTTGTACCTTCTATGACACTGACTTTGGGTCGGTTGAGGACTAGTCTGGGACCAGTGGTACATACTCTGAGACTAACTTCGAGTCAATAGAGTACTAGTCTGGGACTAGTGGTAGGAGTTGTACCTACTATGACACTGACTTCGGGTCGGTTGAGGACTAGTCTAGGACCAGTGGTACATACTCTGAGGCTGACTTTGAGTCAGTAGAGTACTAGTCTGGGACTAGTGGTAGGAGTTGTACCTACTATGACACTGACTTTGGGTCGATTGAAGACTGGTCTGGGACCAGTGGTACATACTCTGAGACTGACTTCGAGTCACTAGAGTATTAGTCTGGGACCAGTGGTAGGAGTTTTACCTACTATGACACTGACTTTGGGTCGGTAGAGGACTGGTCTGGGACCAGTGGTACATACTCTAAGACTAACTTCGATTCAGTAGAGTACTGGTCTGGGACTAGTGGTAGGAGTTGTACCTACTATGACACTGACTTCGAGTTGGTTGAGGACTGGTCTGGGACCAGTGGTACATACTCTGAGACTAACTTCGAGTCAGTAGAGTACTGGTCTGGGACTAGTGGTAGGAGTTGTACCTACTATGACACTAACTTCAGTTCGGTTGAGGAATGGTCTGGGACCAATGGTACACACTCTGAGACTGACTTCGGGTCAACAGAGAATGGTATGACACATTCTCGATCAATTCTTCTTCTTAAGAAGAGCAGAGCAGAGCTAAGTAGAGCCAACAAAGTTGAGAAGAGCTGAGCAGGGCAGAGCTGAGCAGAGCAGTGCAGGGCACTGATGGCAAAGATAGTATAGTTGGACATATGGATTAGCAGATGGAGTTCTCCCTAGTTGAGAGGGAGTGTTAAAATTGGCAACTAGGGCCAAACTCCATGTGGTTCATCCTATTTATGGTAGCTAATATTTTTATTGGATCCCTCTCATCGAGAGGTGTAGGATTGATCTAAAGATAATCCGATTCCGATAAGTATTTATGAAGTTATGAATTTATTTATGTTATAAATCAAATTGTCAATTCAACCAACAACTTGAGTAGGCTTAGAAGCCCAATAGACATGTATATTCATCATCCACATTTTAGTATAAATTGGTGAGGACTTGAAGTCATTTTAGACATGTATTCGTAAGGTGATCTCCTCTCCACATCTGGGTTTTTGGAGCAGGAGAGAACAAAAGAATACGCTAGCCTAGAAGAAGCCCTAGTTGCAGATGATGCCCTAATCCAACGCAGCCATAAAGACATCTATACACAGTAAAAGTGATGCTCTAACCCCTTGCTAAGAAGAGGCCTAATACGCTGGTCATTAAGACACTAATATGCAGTTCATAGAAAAGCTTATGCATAGATCATGGAGACACTATGTTTTTCATGATGACATTCATTTATACGTTGTTCATGGGTCAACGTGATGCCCTAATACACAGGGCAGAGAGCAGCATAATCTATGTATTGGGTCACCGTTGTCCACATGGTAGTCGCAATGATATTAGAAGCCGCTATCCACATGGTAGCCGCGGTTATAAGAAGTTGTTGTCATAAAGGGTATCATAAAAGGTGGTTGTTGTGATGTCAAGCATGAAGAAGAGCTGCAGTAAGGAAGACATCCAACCGTAGAGAGCCTAGGTATATGAAGCCTAGGTAGCCGCAGTCAAGAGCAGATCTGCACTGCAAGAAGAATGATGCTGATCTCAAGTGAGTACAAGTTCTTAGCGTCAAGGTGTTGAATACAGCCTTGGTTAAGCATATATGATGAGGGTTTTGGAGGAAACCCTTGCAACCTTCACTTCAGACCTACCTGCACATGTATATAAATGTATATGGGTACTCTCTCAACTGCATGTTATCTCGAATCAGAGAAGCCTAATGATGATCTCAGTATATCTATGAGTAGCATCTCGACATACCTGTAGGTGATGTCATCAACCGGATGGAGCTGAATCGTCTTAAGATGCAGCATGATGGGCATGATAGTAAAGGGCAGCATATGCAGCATAATAAGGGTAGCATGATGATGAAGGATACACATTATCAAGGGCAGCATGATGATGAATGATGCACATTAGCAAGGGTAGCATGATGATGGAAGATGTAGCATAATGAACTACATGATGACGAGTAGATGAGAGCAGCTCAGTCATCAAGGTTCAACACTGTGACAGTTGGTGGGCTCCAATATTGCAGCAATGATGTTGCAGCTCCTGGAACTCCCTTCTTTACTTTTATCAACCCGGTTGTTCATAACAAACTTGGAAGCGACAGTGTTATATGCACAAGTACTAGCTCTTGCCACAAGCTGTCACTTGATCAGCTGGCACAAGTCCGCTAGGAGCTTAAGCCAACTTCTATGAGCTCTTAGAAGAAGCTTTTAACTGTGATGAATGAAAGCTAACTCAAAAGAGGCTAGTCTACTTGCAGAAAGAAGCTGAAAGCTGAAAAGAAACGCAAACCCTAGCAAACCCTAGCTTACCAACTAGCCCTAATGGTGCAAGAAAAGAGATGCAAATCAGTGCAAATGGATGCCATTGACTTTTAGAAAGGTAAAATGCATGTGACTAAGCTACTTCTATAGTAAAATCTGGAAAAAAACATCTTTTTGCATTTTTGAGTAATTTTGCAGAATTATTATGCATGTGCTTTAACTATTTTTTACTGTGCAGAGATTGATTGGCGAAAGGAAATGGCGTAGGCACTTGCAGGAGGTTGGGAAGGTGAGAAGAGGGCTTAAGGGGTTCCTAGCACCCTTCCAGAGAGTTTCACAGTGATCAGATCTCGAAAAACTGCTCACGTGAACTTCTACAAGAAGTTTGCAAGGGTTCTACAAGATGTTCTATAGGAAGAGCCGAAAGAGGATTTTGGAGGGTTGATGGTGAAAAAACGGTGGGAAAGTGGAAATGGAGGTTGGATGAGGATGTGAAGGGGTCTAGGACCTGGTAAATGAAGCTAAGGAGTGATGAAGGTGGTTGGATTTTTCAAGGATGGAGGGAGCAATGTTGCACAAGAATGTAGAAATTAGGGCAAATTGGAAAAATGTGGCAAATGAAGGGAAGGAATATTGTATTAGGGGTTGGAACAGGTTGTATGATGGAGGAAGGCTAGGCAGGGAGGTATTACAGGTGTTCTGTACACTATTTTCCAAAACTGATCGAACAAAGACAGGGAAAACCAGAGATCTAGCTATTTTGACCTAATCTGACCTAAAAACCAGAAACATTATGAACATAAGTTTATACACAGGAAATCATGCAAGATAACTATGGAAATTAAGCAAGAACAGATCTTAAACATGCAAGTACAATCGATATCAACTTTTCTAACTAAAAATCTAACACTAGCAATTGCATGGAGAGGCAAAAATAATGTTTTTGTGGCAGCAAGTATGCCTTGGTCTCAACGCATGGTCCCAAGGAGGGAGAGATGAGATCAAGGATTGCTTGATGGCCTTTTTGCAGATCTTTTCTATTACCAAACTATCAAATCAACCTGAAACATGAAAAATTATCTTAACCATCAAAACCAACCTAAGTAACAAAGCAATATTTTAACCTAAGTAACATAAATTATTCTATGAATGCAGCAAAGACACATAAAAGTACACAACGGAGGTACTGGCACTTGGGTTGGGCCCAACCCCAAGAGCTACAGCCTCCTAAGAAAGATTAGAGCTGGTGCAAAGTTGGATTCATCTTTATTGATAAAAAAATAATAGTTATATCCCAAAAAATATCTACAAGAAAAGCTCGAAAATGTGTTGATACAGAGTTACACTAAAGTGCGAAAATAGACTAACAAAATGACTAACCTACTGACTAAGATCTAACTACAATCTAACTAACTAAACTGCGGCCCTAAGCCTTCTTATTTATACAAATGGGGACCTCCAACAGTCCTCCTAAAATCAAGCAACTCGGCTTCCTGGAACTGAAGATAACAACAGTCCTACTTGACTTGCTTGGCTGCCCCTTGGCTTTGTGCTCCGAGTTTTGATAGAGAATTCGAGATAAGGGCTCATAAATGAAGGGGACACCTTCCTACAAATCCTCCCCCTTGTTCTTCCACAAATTTGGCTGCCAAATGCTCATTAAACCATTGATTTTGTCTCAAAATTGACCAAAAATCTGCATAAAGCACACATTAGACTTTTTGGCATAATGACTAGCCTAATTCACTCTATTAGCATAAATATAATAAAAACATACAATAAAATAATGAGAATGGTGAATTAAGTCGAATTAAGAGGTTGAATGAGCCCATATAATTACCCATTTTTGGGGCTCATCAACAGTACAGCATGGTGTCACATGGTTATGTGCAAAAGACAACATTATAATAGGTGGAGTCACCTTAGAGAATCAGTTGAAACAATATGTCTTCAACTGATCTCATGCGATATCAAAAGTCAAAATATTGACTTATATTGTATATGTACTATCTCTTTCTCTCTCTAGAGAACTTTGAAGAACATAAAAGAAGAATTTATCAAGGGCTTCCCCACATTGGGGTTTGTCCCTGGCTAGCACCACATTGTGTGTCCTCTTGTCTTGGCTTGTCTTCTGTGATTTATGTTTATGTTCTATCCGCAGTTTACTTTAATGATGATGTGATTGCTAATCTGGAAAAGATATCGAGCTAACTGTGAAAATTTAAATAGGTTTCTCTAGCATAGAACATACTTAAAATTAACAAGTGGTTATAACCTAAGGGAAGGTATTGCTAAACAAGTATTTGCTTGCTTCCCCTTGGATTCTCTCTCAGAACCTACTCTAGGGACTAACTTCAAAGAAATTAAGAGGAAGGATATATTTATAGTAGACATCTAACTAAAATAAACCAAGACTTTGCATATCACTTAAATTGTAGGATTTTCATCTCATTTAGGATAGTGAAGCATGCTCAAGCAACAACTATTCATCCGATGACTTTGTATATAATTTGTTTTAAAAAAGTAATTGATTATATTTAAGGCACTGGTATTTCACTATAATCTAATCAAATCATTTAACTTGCTAATTCAACCAAGTTTCTAGGAAATTTAGTTGTGTCTCTCAGACTTCTTGGTTGCCAACAAGTTTCCCATCTTCACATTTCATAGGGACTACCCCCCATTTCTTGTTATAGAGAGACAACTAGAACGGAGAGGATAGGGATCAAAATGACAACCCCTGCCCTAAGCATTGTTGCATCTTGTATGTATAGTTTGGGTGACAACAAGACCTTTAATATTAATCTATTTGAAATTAGTAGTCCATTCTCTTCACATGAGCTTTGACATTATCATAATTATCATTTCATTTTCTTGATCTTACTATATCATTTCGAACATCACCAAATGGAATACACATTACATCCAATTAAATCTTTCGTTATAACTTAATGTAAGTACAATATTTTTAACATCTCAAATCCATTTTTATACTCCACTTGAGTCAGGTAAAAAAAATTATACATTTCAAATCCATTTTATTGGTGTTTACCTTGTCCATTTTCCATAAACTAAATTTAACATAAGATCAAGACCTATTTTCATCATCTATATGATATCTCATGAACGGGAAAAATTAGGGATGCTTAATTTGTTTGAAATTGTTGTGACACATTTTTTCCACTTTTTGTTCTTAATTTATTTGCACAACATCTTTTTTCTTTTCCTTGTTTTGCACTTCCATTTTTCTTATCTTTACTTCTTTTTTTACATGTTCTATTTCTTGACTATTGATTTGTCGCTAGTTTTCTTCCAAATCAAGTATTTGTGTTCTTGTTCCTCTTCTTTTTTTCATGTTCATCAATTTTCTTCTATCATTTTTTTATCTTTCTTAATGCTTCATCTAATTTATTTCACTTACTTCCTTGGAAATTATCAAGGGCACTTGCAATTATTTAGCAGGATAAAAAGCCATTTGGTGAACTGTATTGTTCATTTCATTCAAAGTAATTATTATTTTTTTTTCTAACTTCCCTAGCCTAACCAAAGCAAAGCATCATTCATACAATGTTTTACTTAATTTGAAAGCTAAAATATTTGTTGTAAAAGCAAGAAGAAGAAAAAAAAAAAAAAAAATTGAACCTATCATGTCTTCATTCTCTATGTTTCTTTAAGCTAACTCATTTGGAAAAATACTTAATACTAGCACCTTAATTCCATCCACTTCATTAGGGGGGATTTGAGGCTTAAAATGGTCTCCCAAGGGGAAAAAAGAAAAAAAGTAAAGTAAAATAATAAAATGATTTTTCAAATGGAAAGAAAGAAAACTACTTTTAATCATGTCAAAAACAATTTTTCGGATTAATCACATCGTAAGGATTGGGTCGACGTTTTGAACCAACTAATGTGGTTCATCCTCATGACAAGGTGAGAAACCAATCAATCTGAGAGAATAAATTGCAAGGATGCATCATTGTTCAAGATTAGTTGTTCAAAATTAGTCGTTGGTGAAATAAAATTATTTAGGAATACGTGATGAAAAGATGTTTATTAAATTAACTAATATTTAATTAGAAACTAGTTGTTATGTAATAATTAATTATTTAATATCAAAATTGTAAATTATTTATCAATTTAAATAATAATATTAGCTAAGACATAATTTATTGTATCCATAATATTGTTAGGTCTAGGGTTTGACTCTATATCAGATTGTAATTAGTAGGAAAACTACTTGTTATCATGATTAATAAATACACATAATAATAATAGTTATTAAAATATTAACTTGGTCTATTTTCAACTCTTAATTAATATGATTATCACAGAAATATTATTTATATAATATATTAGTTAGGGTTGACCTATTCATGTGAATTAGTAGAAAACAGTTGTTATAATTGATATTAATAATTAGTTATAATAAATTAAAAAATATCATATATAATAATATTTTAGTTGAAATTAAGTTGTTATGTATAAATTTAATTATCAATTTTTATAATATTATGACTTAAAATAATTATTTATAATTCTATTAGTTGGGGGAGACTTAATTAAAGTATATTTGGTTGAAACTTCATGTCGATTTGAGGTAGCATCGGATGTGATCTAGTCACGAAAAATGGATGGAGAGGCTAAAGCACATGAGCTCTCCAATACCCAAAAATGGTTTGGGCAGATTCTACACAGTTTGGGAGATATTAAAATAATTAATATTTTTAATGGAGTCCCTATGTCTAAACTTAGGGAAAATAAAATATTAATGTGAATTAATATAAAATTGTGTTAGAATGGTCCAAAAGTCATGGATTAAGCCAGAATTAATCTTAGTCATTGATTAGGGACTTAATCTTGCCCTTGAATTGTCAACGAGAAAAGTATAAGAGGAGGTTTGAAGGTCACTTGGAGAACACACTGAGTTGATCAAGATTTCGGACTTCTGGGGCTAGGTTTGTTTAGGAAGTCAAAAGAGTGATTAGAGTTGTAGCTGAGGGGCAGTGAATACAAAAACAGAGAGGAAGAGATAGTACCAGGAGGATCAACACAGAAACCAAGAGAGAGGGACATAGAGCCAGCTAGAGGTTCACGCAAATCTAGCTAGGGCTCACGTAGAGGTAGCCAGGAGCTGCGAAGTGCCTCAAACAACCAGCATGGGTGACACAGAGGCTCTAAGGGCTGACACAGTTCCTCTAGAGGCTGACGCAAGCCAAGCTAGGGTGACGATGCGCAGACGCAGGGCAAGCTAGGGTGACGTTGGGCAAGAGAGGGCTAACGCAGTCCCTAGAGGCTGATGTTGGGGTTTTCGTGGGGCAGATTGGAGCTGGGAGCTGTCGAAGTGTTTATCTGGGGTTTCAGCCGGAACATCTGTCTTCGACTGAGAGGTACTACTGCTGAGATTATTCTCTATTGGGTGAGCCAGTTTTGCCACCCAGATTGTATTCTGAAACTACTCAATAATTAAAACCCTCAGATAGTTGCACCGGTTTCCCTGCATTGCATTTTTCCGGGGACATTGGTCCAAAAACAACGATGTCACTTGTGTGCTTGTTTTGTTTCCTTTAGTTGATGATCTGTAATGTGTTGAGCATGTACTTGTATTTATTTTCAGTATTTACATGGTAAATAACTTGTTAATTAATCAAAACAAGTAGGCATAATTAAATCAAAAAAGTACATGAAGGGTTTCTAGCAATTAGGCTTAGAAATTCTAACATGGTATCAGAGGATGGTTGCAGATCACAGGAGAACTAAGGACATCAGCCGAGCAGAGTAGCAACAACAGAAAACAGTTGTCTCG
The DNA here is from genome assembly GCA_000404065.3 of Pinus taeda. Taxonomy (NCBI): domain Eukaryota; kingdom Viridiplantae; phylum Streptophyta; class Pinopsida; order Pinales; family Pinaceae; genus Pinus; species Pinus taeda. The sequence goes on from APFE030004410.1 coordinate 168,605, forward strand.
AGAGACAGAAATTGTTCCTAGTAGAGAAGCAACAAGGAAGGGGTGACGCAGTGCCTACATCATCAAGTTTGAGCCAAAAAGAGGATCAGCATAGTGGCAAAGGGGAGAAGACTCGACCTACGCAGTGCCCGGTCATCTTTCTCATTCAAGAAGGATTAACACCTGTCACCCAGGAGGTGCATATTTTGCTGGTGTCGAGGTTGCGCAGAGCCTAGAGGCTCTAACCTTCATTTGTTGTGGCATAAGAGACTATGGGTAAGTTGTAGAGTGATGCTGGCAGGGTAATGTGGTCAGAACAGTACCTAACTAGGCAAGACCAAGGAGGAGGGGGTTACTACCGAGGATTTATAGCTAAGAAATTTGAATCAGTGGTGCAATTGCACTAAGGATCTAAGTGGGGGCATCTCGACATTGGCAGAGGGGTTTCTAGGAAGGAAATTGAGGCTCAAAGGGAGTCACACCGAGAACTTCTAGAAGGGAAGACAAGGAGCAGCGAGATGGTAGTGAATGGGGTAAGAGACCAGGACGGACTGGACAGAGCCTCAAACTTCGTAGTCTGGAAGGCCAGAATCTTGTTTGTTCTAGACAAGAATCGTGTCAAGCACTTCGCCTTGAAGACGATAGCGATCCCAGTTGACCCAGATGAGAAAGACAGGTATGAGGAGGCTATGGCAAGGGCCAAGTGCATCATCCTTGATGGGGTCAAGGACCATGAGGTACCACATATTTCTAAAAAGGATACAACAAATGAGATGTGGGAGGCCTTAAAAAAATTGTACCAACATACTTCTATGTGTTGATTTGGGGTAGCATCGAATGTGCTCTAGCCATGAAATTTGGTGGAGAGGTTGGGGCACATGAGATCTCCAATACCCAGAAAGGGTTTGGGCAGATTCTAAACAGATAAGGCATTATGGATCAAGCCAGATCTGATCTTAGTCATTGATTAGGGACTTAATCTTGGTTGTTGATATGTCAACAGGAAAAGTATAAGAGGAGGCTTGAGGGTCACTTGGAGAACACACCAAATTGATCAGTGATTCTATTCTCTAGAGCAGGGTTTGCTAAGAGAGATAGAATCAGTGATCCAAGAGCAGCTGAGAGGCATTGAGTACAAAGAGACAGAGAGGCAGAGATAGTGTCGAGAAAGCAGCAGAGCATCCAAAGAGAGAGACGCAAGAGCAGCCAGTGCTCATGCAGGGCCACGCAGAGGCAGCTAAGTGTTGCGCAGAGCACCAAAGAGGTCAGTGTCGCTGAAGTAGAGGCTCAGAGAGCTGACGCAGGGCCTCTTGGGGTTGACACAAGCCAAGATAGGCTGATGCAGGGCCAGTGCTGGACTAGGAGAGGCTGGCGCAGTCCAGATTGGGCAAACGCTAGAGTTTCGGAGACAAATTGGTGCTGAGTAGCTACCAGAAGGATTATCTGAGCTTTCAGCCATTAGATTTGTTAGAAACCGAGAGGTATTACTGCTAAGGAAATTCTTTGTTGGGTAGGCCAGTTTCGGCACCCAAATTGTACTCTGATATTGCTTAATAAGAAAACCCTCAGATAGTTGCACAGTTTTCCCACATTGGGTTTTTTTGGAGACATTAGTCCGAAAATAATGGTGTCATATGGTGTATTTATTCTTGTTTCTTTTAGTTGTTGATATGTAATATGTTGAGCATGCACTAGTGTTTATTTTCATTATTTACATTGTAAATAACTTGTTAAGGAAAATAACAAGTAGGTTGGAATAAATCAGATAAAGTGCATGGAGGGTTTCTAACTAAGTAAATTTATAGACTTCAACATGGTATCAGAGCGTGATTGCAGATCACAAGAGGACTAAAAGACATTAGCCGAGCAGAGCAATAGCAGTAGAAAACAGTTGTCCCAAGGTGACAGAAGTTGTTTCTAGCAACGTAGAAGCCAAGGAGTGTGACGCAGAGCTAGCTAGGGCCACTCAGAGGAAGCCGAGAGTTGCGTAGAGCCTCAGAGAGGCCAGCGTTGTTGATGCATTGGGTCATAGGGCTGACGCAAGGCATCCCAGGGATGACGCAGACCCATCCGGGGTGACACAGGGCTAGCGTAAGGCAGAGAGGGGTTGACGCAGTTCACATAGAGGCAGTTGCAAGGGTCTAGAAGGCTGGAGGAATATTGTAGAGTGGAGCTAGTGAGGTACTGTAGTTAGAACAGCACCTGACAGAGCAGGGCCAGAGGAGTTGTTACTAAGGGTTTCTAGCTGAGGAACCCAGATCAGAAGTGGAGCTGCACAAGTCGATCAGAGTAGGGGGGATCTCGACAAGTGACAGAAGGATTTCTAGGAGGGGAATCAGGACTTAGAGGGAGTCCAAAGAGAACTTCCAGACGGGAAGTAGAGACTCAAAGGAGTCGAACAAAGAACTTCCAGGAGGGAAGTAGAGGAGCATCATGGCACTCCACGGGGTAAGAGACTAGGATAGACTGGATAGAGCATCGAACTTCATAGTCTGGAAGGCTAGAATATTATCTGTGCTTGACAGGAATCGTGTCAAGAACTTCCCCTCGAAGGTAATAGTTGTCCCAATCGACCCCAATGATAATGACAGGTACGAGGAGGCAATGGCGAGGGCCAAGTGCATTATCCTTAACGGGGTCAAGGATCATGTGGTACCACATATAGCCGAGAAGGAAACAACATTCGAGATGTGGAAGGCTCTCAAGAAGCTGTACCAGCATACTTCTATGCAGAGAAGAATGTTGCTTGAGAATTAGATGAGGTCATATCAGATGAAGAAGGAACAATCGATTGACACCTTCCTCGGAGGACTGAATGAGATTCGAGACCAGTTGACTGCTATAGGAGCGACACCGGATCAGGAGCTAATGGTGAGGACAACCCTGAATGCGGTTTCAGAAGACTGGGAAGTATTTTTCCAGAGTATACTGGGCAGAGCGACACTTCCACCTTGGGACGAGATGTGGGCAGCTCTTCGCCAGGAAGAGATTAGATGGCATTCGAAAACAAGTAGCAGCAGCAAGGGGATCAAAGTCAAGAAAGAGGAGGAAGATGTGGCCCTAACATCTAAGGGAAAGCAAGAAAAGTGAAAGAAGAAATATCTCTCCAAGATCAAGTGCTTCCACTAAGGGGAGTTGGGTCATTATGCGACCTAGTGTCCAAGGAAGAAGAGTAAGGGAGAGTCTTCCGTGACTAAGGCAATGCCGGCACGGGTAGAGAAGGAAGTTTTGACAAATGATGACTATGCCATGAGTGCACACAAGCCACTTGAGCGGAAGTGGGGAGACATTGAGTTGTAGTCAGGTGGACTACAAGAGATGAGAGGTAGGATCCTCGAGGTAACGAGCCTCTTAGATTAGTCCTTGCTACGGGAGCCCCGACGAGAAGTAGCAGGACTAGCTGAGTGGGTAGAGACGGATGTAGATGGAGTGGCAGAGAGAGATATAGTGGAGGAGCCCCGAGACAATGCAAAGCTAGCAGGCTATAACAATGCGAGAGGCACAAGAGTATTGTACCAGTGTAGGAAGGCACCGAGAGTTGTGCAACGGTGCGAGATGCAAGGAGTTGTTGCAACAGCATAGAGGTTAGGGAGGGAGAACTTGTTAGTGACAAAGGGAGCTTCAACATCAGTGGGTGTTTCTAGCCCAATAGGGAGGTCAATTGGGAGATCAGTTACTTACTTCTCAGTAACTGAGTTACAGTGCAACAGTGGGCAACATGATGCAGCATGATGAGAGGAGGTGCAGTGTTGGGAGAAATGACCAGCAGCAACACAAATGTTGAGGGACCTGTCGTCCAAATGCAACAGTGGAAGTGGCGGAACCATGGGCAATAGTATAGGATGCAACAGTGCAGAGGATGTTGGGCAGGAAGGCCTAGCATCAGCACAGATACTGATGTCGGATGATCATAGTAATACTCAGTGAGGAGTATTGCTAGAGCACAGACCTCGCTAAGAGGGAGTGTTAATTTGGGGTAGCATCGGATGTGCTCTAGCCATGAGATCTCCAATACCCAGAAAGGGTTTGAGCAAATTCTAAACATATTAGAAGTTATTAAAATAATTAATATTTTTAATGGAGTCCCTAAGTTTAAACTTAGGGAAAATAAAATATTAATATGTATTAATATGAATATGTGTTAGAGTGGTCCAAAAGACATGGATCAAGCCAAATCTAATCTTAGCCGTTGATTAGGGAATTAATCTCGGCCATTGATATGTCAACAGGAAAAGTATAAGAGGAAGTTTGCGGGTCACTTGGAAAACACACCAGAGTGATCAGTCATTCTATTCTCTAGAGCGAGGTTTGCTACAAGAGATAGAATTAGTGATTGGAGAGTAGCTGAGGGGCATTGAATACAAAGAGACAGAGAGGCAGAGATAGTGTTGAGAAAGCAATAGAGCCGCTAGAGAGAGACGCAGGAGTAGCCAGTTCTCACGTAGGGTCACGCAGAGGCATCTAAGCGCTACACAGAGCACCAAAGAGGCCAGCGTAGCTAACGCAGAGGCTCAGAGAGCTGACACAGGTCCTCATGGGGCTGATGCAGGACAAGATAGGCTGATATAGGGCCAGCGCTAGGCTAAGAGAGGCTAACACAATCCATATTGGGCAGACACTAGGGTTTCTGGGGAAGATTGGTGTTGAGTAGCTGCCGAAAGGATTATTGGGGGTTTCATCTAGTAGATTTGTCAGAAACCGAAAGGTATTACTGCTAAGGAAATTCTCTATTAGGTAGGCTAGTTTCGACACCCAGATCGTACTCTAATATTGCTTAATAAGAAAACCCTCAGATCGCTACACTAATTTTCCCACATTGGGTTTTTCTGGGGACATTAGTCCAAAAATAATGGTGGCATATGTTGTGTTTGTTCTTTTTTCTTTTAGTTGTTAATTTGTAATATGTTGAGCATGCACTAGTATTTATTTTCAGTATTTACATTGTAAATAACTTGTTAAGGAAAATAACAAGTAGGTAGGAATAAATCAGATAAAGTGCATGGAGGGTTTTTAACTAAGTAAACTTAGAAACTTCAACATTGTGCAGAGAAGGATACTACTTGAAAGTCAGTTGCAATCATACCAGATGCAGAAAGGGCAGTAGATAGACACCTTCCTCAGTCGATTGAAGGAGATCCGGGATTAGCTGACTTCCATAGGGGCCACAACGGATCAAGAACTAATGGTGAGAACAACCCTAAACGCAGTCTCAAAGGATTGGGAGGTATTTGTCCAGAGCATACTGGGCAGGTCGATTCTTCCAGATTGGAAGGCACTGTGGATGGCTCTTCGCTAAGAAGAGATCAAAAGGCTAAGCAAGGCAGGAAGCAGCAGCAAGGGGATCAAATTCAAGAAGGAGGAAGAGGAGGATGCTTCCCTAGCATCTGAGGGAAAGCAGGAGAAACGGAAGAAGAAGGACCTCTCCAAGGTCAAATGCTTCAATTGTGGGAAACTCGATCACTATGTGAGCTAGTGTTCAAGGAAGAAGAGCAAAGGAGAGGCTTCCAAGACCAAGGCAGTGCCAGTGAAGGTGAAGAAAGAAGTGGAGATAGATTATGAATTTGCCATGAGTGCTCACACGCCACTTGAGCAGAAGTGGGGAGACATCGAGTTGTAGTCAGATAGACTACAGGCAATGAGGGGCAAGATCCTCAAGGTACCCAGCCTCTTGGATTATACCTTGTTATGGGAGCCCTGAAGAGGAGTATTAGTACTGGCGAATGTTGGTAGAGACAAATGCGGATGGAGCGACAAAGGGAGCTACAGTGCAGGAGTCCCAGGACAGCGTGAGGCAACAATGTGAGATGCACAGAGTTGTTGCAGAAGCGCAGAGGTTAGAGAGGGAGCACTTGTCAATGACAGAGGGAGCTTCAACATCGTGAGTGTTTCTAGCCTGACATAGATGTTAGAGTTGGGAGATCAGTTACTTCTCAGTAACTGAGTTGCAGCACAGCAGTTAGCAGTAGCAATGCTAAGGGCAACACGATGCAACATGATGAGAGGAGTTGTTGTACAGATGCAGCAGTGGCAATCCAAGGGCCATGGATAGCAGTACATGATGCAGTAGTGCAAACGATGTTGGGCAGTAGGCCTAACATCAGCACAGGGACTAATGTCGGATAATCAGGGTGATGCTCAGTAAGGAGTATTACTAGAGCACAGTCCTGGCTAAGAGGGAGTGTTGATTTGGGGTAGCATCAGATGTGCTCTAGCCACGAAAATTGGTGTAGAGGCTAAAGCACATGAGATCTCCAATACCTAGAAATGGTTTGGGCAGATTCTAAACAATTTGGGAGATATTAAAATAATTAATATTTTTAATGGAGTCCCTAAGTCTAAACTTAGGGAAAATAAAATATTAATGTGAATTAATAAAAAACTGTGTTAGAAGGGTCCAAAAGTCATGGATCAAGCCAGAATTAATCTTAGTCGTTTATTAGGGACTTAATCTCGGTCCTTGAATTGTCAACGAGAAAAGTATAAGAGGAGGCTTGAGGGTCACTTGGAAGTTGATCAAGATTTTGATTTTCTAGGGCTGGCTTTGCTGAGAAAGTCGAAAGAGTGATCAGAGTTGTAGCTGAGGGCAGTAAATACAGAAGCAGAGAGGCAGAGATAGTACTAGGAGGATCAACGCAGAAGCTGGGAGAGAGGGACACAGAGCCAACTAGAGGTTCACACAAAGCCAACTAGAGGTTCACACAGAGCCAACCAGTGCTCACGTAGAGGCAGCCAGGAGGTGTGTAGTGCCTCAGAGAGCCAGCAATGGTGCGCAGAGGCTCTAAGGGCTGAGGCAGTGCCTCCAGAGGCTGATGCGAGGTGAGCTAGGGTGACATAGGGCAGACGTTGGGCCAGAGAGGGCTGATGCAATCCCTAGAAGCTGACGTTAGGGTTTTTGTGGGGCAGATTGGAGCTGGGAGTTGACAGAGTGTTTATCCAGGGTTTTAGCCGGAACATTTGTCTCCGACTGGGAGGTACTACTGCCAAGATTATTCTCTGTTGGGTGAGTCAGTTTTGGCACCCAAATTGTATTCTGAAACTGCTTAACAATTAAAACCCTCATATAGTTGCACCAGTTTTCCCTCATTGGGTTGTTCCGGGGACATTGGTCCAAAAACAACGGTGTCACTTGTGTGCTTGTTTTGTTTCCTTCAGTTGATGATATGTAATGTGTTGAGCATGTAGTTGTATTTATTTTCAATATTTACATGGTAAATAACTTGTTAATTAATCAGAACAAGTAAGCATAATTAAATTAGAAAAGTACATGAAGGGTTTCTAACAGTTAGGCTTAGAAATTCCAACACTTCATTGTTAGGAATGATTTAAAATAAATTTTTTTAATTATTTCGTTATATTTTAGAATCTTTTATTAATATTACCAAAACCTCTATCAGGACTATTTATCAAAATTATACATTAAATAAGACCATTAAAAGATAGAGGATAGTTTATCGTACTTGAAAAGGAGGAAAGCAAAGATAGTGATAAAGGTATTACTATCAACAAGATGAAAGCAAATAAATTTTAGGATAGAAAACACCTAAAGTTAAAACAAGATAAAACAAGATAGACTTATCTCCTTATAATTCTATTCAAATTTTAAATATAATAACTTTTTGGATGTGAAACTAAATTATACATCCAACGAATACCCACTTTTTACAATTGTGATAAACCAAAATGTGTCATTTTTCATGGCACATTTGAAGCATTTCACAAGAATCTTAAGCAAGGCCTAACCAAAGTGAGTGTGGTCAACCAGATGATTAGGAGGAATGGATATCAATTGTATTGTAGGCATACTAGACGACATCTAAAACGATAACCAAGCATATCTTGTTTAGTCCATATGTTTAGTCTACCTTATGGAAAGGAAGCGATTGTGCTCGCAAATGCATTTAGGATTACCAAACATGCATGGAACATAACATTTGAAAGGAAACATGGACTATTATGCATTCAAGGTTACCAAAGTAACACATGCATTAACATCAACTATGAAGGTGCTTCAGATCCTCAAGCTTGGTGAAATGTCTAACTAGGTCCAATCTTCATAAATATGATATATATGTTTGATTCTTACGTATTATAAAAACAAAGAAAATTTATTATTGTTATTTTTGTAACATGGGTTTCATGCTCAAGGTCTTTTATTTAGAGTTCAAACAACCACTGAGTGCTTCTAGGGTGTGTCATAGGGTCAAGAAGTAAAAAGAGTCATTATCATATGAAGAAGACCCCATTGGGCACATTATAATATGTAAAAAGAATTATTTTTGTATTTAAAAGTGTCAAAATACCCTCCAAGGCCAAGTCAACCTAGAAACTAAGAAGTCAGCTTCATTAGGGCACATCCTCCTCCTTGGAAACCCATATATATGAGGGAACTCGACCTCCTATGGACACTCACTCATCTTCTCATCATCTAAGTAAAGGAAAAGCAGAAGGCTAGCAAAGAAGGAAGAAGGATGAAGGAAAAAGGTTTGGGTTATTTATCTCTCTCTCACACACACACATGCGAAGAAGGAAGGCTAGGGTTTTGATGCTATAAGATCGAAGTTAAGGTAATTACAGAAAGAAGGTCAATGGAAGGTTTATTAGGTCACCTACAAGCCCTAAAAGAAGAAGGAACCCAAGAAAAAGTCAAAGGAAGCTTTGGAAGCATTGAAATTGCTCACACGTTTGGAAGCAGTAACTGTTGCAAGGGCCAAAAATTTCAAACCTGCAGTGGAGGCCAAAATTTTGCAACTGGGGGTCGAAGTTGTGTAGCCGAAAGAGACTTGACTAGGTTTGAATTGGATAGAGGAATCACATCATCATGGAGGTCAGACTTAGTCTTGGAAGGGTATCGGTCTTGGTATATAGGTCTTGGAATTCGTCATTTGAAGAATCTATAAGAAGAGAAAAGATTTGTTGGTTTTCCTCTCAAGTGGAGAGGTTTTGACCTTGGCTTGCAACCTACATCCTGTGTTCTTGTGTATTGTTGATCTTCTTGTTTTGGTAGTTGTTTAATGATAAGAACAACATAATAATAAGATAAGAAGATAATAATCAAAAGAATTAAAAATATATTGCAAGCACTTATCAAGTTGAAGAGAAATAATCTTAGTTTCAACCCTTTAGATTTATCAACAAACCTCCTCGACCTAAGGGAACTTATCTAAGACCTTTTTCTTCCATTTCACTAAAGTGTTAAGCTTCATTGATGAGCTATGTTGAATTGGCAAAACAAACTAGTTAATCCCTAGCCCCTAAATCACTTGGAGAATCAAGATCACATTGCTTCCTCACCCATGACGGGTGAGAAAAAGAGAAAAGTGGGCTATTGTTGGAAATACTAAGAGGGGGGGTTGAATCATTACTCCTTAGCAATTAGCACTTTTAAATCTTTTTAGAGCATTAGTTAATATTCAATTATTATTAATGTTTATGCAGTAATAATAGTAAATAAAAGAACACAGGAGGCACAAAAACGTTTAGGTGAAGAACCCTCTCTGGGTCAAAAACCACTAAATGTTTTTCTAATAAATTCTTTAATCTTCAGCCCCAACTGAAATGAAAGCAACAACTTCCTAGAATTATAGAAAAGAATTCTTCTCCAGTTCCCACTGGAAGGATGCCCCAACGACCTAATTTCTTCAGTAATCAACTGAATGGATGCCCCAACACCCTAGACCAACCTACCACCCTAAAGTGTTCACAGGCTCCAACCCGTAGGTGACTTCATGCACTTGCCTAACACCTCCCTACCATCCTATAATGACTTAAATGAGACAAGAGTGTGGATTCCCATACCAGGGACAACGATCCACAATACAATATGATTTACAATGATTTTGACCGAACATCCAATCACACTATAACCTACAGCCCAGCCATGACATCATCCCAACAGAGACTCCTATACCTCCCAACAATGCCTTTTCAACTCTAGGCAGATTGATTCTTTTACAATAACGACTCTTCCAATGATGACACTTCTACAAATAACTCTTTTACAACTTTACAATTATGACTCTTAGCCTTGACACTTCTTCACAATATATGGATGGTTGTCATGTCTTCAAAGGATGTCCCGCTACAATGCTTCCTTTGATTTGATACTTCTGCTCTTGAATTCTTGCTTGAAGTTGTCTTGAATCTTCTTCTACCTGCATGCAAAATTTCCACAGCGAAACCAATCCCAAAACAAAACAAAATACCTTCAACTTACCTATGCCTGCAAAACAGATGTAAGTGCATAATAATAAATAAATACAAATTAAAATTACAATGTGTACCTGAAGTGTTCTTGTCACTTTTGTTGTTGACTTGTTGTAGCAATAGACAAAGACTTCCACTCTTGATATAGGTCTGGCCTCTATGCAAGACTATATCCAAAACTGACCTAAAGATATATACAATAAAAACTAATGACACACCCTAGACTTGTGATGGACCAAGTTCTAAGTACAACAACAGAGACCATTCAATCAACTATGACAAGACAAGCAACATGAACTTACAACATCTTATAAATTTAGCAGACTTGGTGTAGCATCAAGAATATGTAGCATAAAATGTGTAGTATCAAGAATAGGACATCCGAAAAACTAATTGTGACATATAGAGATATAGAGATATAACTGGGACACTGTATATACTTACGTTGTCCTGCAAAAATATGTCAAAGATGATACTCAAAATGCAAATGTAAAAACTAGTCATACATACCTTCTTGTAGGAGACTTACCCTTGATTGTTGATATGTGGTCCTTATTGCAGTGATCCTTGAATGCATGTTTTTTCTTGCCTTCTAGGAGCTCGATATTGAATATGTTGTATCTATGTAAATTCAACTCTCTGGGGTCTGAAATTGAGTCTTGTGGTAGCCCTCTGAGTCCTCTTTCCAAACCCACAGGTCTGATCAAGATTGGATTCTTCAAGAAAGAGTTATGCCCAATCTCCCACGATGACTGATTATAGACTAATTCACTAGAGAGAACTTGTACGAAGTGCCATGTGTCATTGTTGTGACTTCAGGTCCTGAAAACAATACTCACCAAAATACAGTCCGTACTCTTTTTGTGAATATTTATGAAATTCAAATCCAATGCTCAAAGTGAAAGTTATGATGATTTTCCCAATGTCACCAGTTTGACATGGAATGCGAGAGCCTGTAAAAACCCTAACTTCCTTAGACCATATCTCTGAAAATATAGCGAACCAAGATCGGAAATTCGGTCAAGAGGTTCATCAAGATGTCGGCTCAAATGGGTTTTAATTTCAGCTTCTGACGCCTCATAGAGAAGAAAAAAAAAAAAAGTTATAGCGGAAATGCCACAATGGCTTGTTTTAAGCCACAAAATCCCTACAATAGGAGGATATGAGGGTCATTATTTATATGAATGTCTTGAGTTGAGAGGGCCCTCAATAAGAGAATGTTGGAGGAATTTTAGGAGAAAAAAATATTTATTAATTATTGACTATTCAATGATCACAACCAATTATGAGTGCCATGCCACAACCCCATAGGGTTTTAGCCCACTAACTGGGGTTACTAACTTCAAACATGAATATCTATCAAACCGTGAAGAATTACTCGGCATGCCATATATCAACAGAAACATTTTGACGAGTAGAATCCATCTAGAAGATACTTGACTCAAAATAGAGTAAGTTGTCAAGTCAAAATTCCCTTGCCAGATCGGGGTAGCCCTTGGTGTTGCTTGGGTTGACATCAATGACAACCACTAATCAACAATCTCCCCCTTTGGCATTGATAGAAACACAAGTACTCCCCTTGTGATCATGACACCTCTTCCTACTACCTTCTCTCCCCCTTTGTCATCAATGGCAAAGGGTAACTCCCCCTGACAAACAACCATCCTGCAGGCTTGTACACACCTCCACTCCTCCTTTCTACTCGAGTAGATAAGAGAAAGAGTCTAATGAAAACATGGGAGAATCCCAAGCTTTTTGGCAAAGATACTCAAATGCTTCATGAGGTAATGGTTTGGTAAAGATGTCAGCAATTTGTTCCTTTGTGCCAACATATTCAAGCTTGATATTCCTTTCAACAGCGTGCTCTCTAATGCAATGATATTTAATCAGAATGTGCTTCGTTTTGGAATGCATCACAGGATTCTAGGAGATACTAATAGCACTGGTGTTATCGCAAAAGATGGGAATAGGCTCATCAAACTTGACTTGAAGATCTTGCAAAGTTTGCTTCATCCAAAGAACTTGTGTACAACAAGCTGTTGCCGCGATATATTATGCTTCTGTTGTGGATAACGAGATTGAACAATGTTTTTTACTTAACCATGAAACAAGACAACCACCTAGATAGAATGTTGCTCCACTGGTACTCTTACAATCATCAACACTTCGTGCCCAATCTGCATTTGTATAAGCTTGGATGACAAGATCATTTCCTTTGGGATACCATAGACCATATTCCACTATGCCCTTAAGATACAGAAGAATTTGTTTGACGACAATAATATGAGATTCTTTTGGTGCATATAGGAATATTGCTACTCATCCAACTGCCTACATCACATCAGGTCAGGAGGCTATCACATATAAGAGACTACTAGTCATGGATCTATACAACCTTTGGTCCCCATCCTTTGACGAATTTTCTTGCAACATGTTACCATGGGGGTAAGGACTAGCTTGCAATCTTTCATTTGGAATTTCTTGAGCATTTTTTTGATGTACTTGGTTTGATATATGAATATTCCTTTATCCCGCTCAGAAATCTAAAGCCCTAAAAAGTATGTCAGTTCGCGATTCATAGACATTTCAAACTCACTTTGCATTTTTGTGGCAAAGTATTTACTTAATCTGTCATCACTGCTTCCAAATATTATATCATCCACATATACTTTGATAATTGTTAGGTTATCTCGATCCACTTTCACATAAAGATTGTTGTCAGCACTTCCTTTCTTGAATCCCTGTTGATGTAGATATCCGTCAAGATGAGCATACCAAGCCCTAGGAGCTTGCTTGAGACCATATAGAGCCTTCTTTAATATTGATTTTTCTTGAGAAAGAATAAGTGAGAAACATCTTGACAGCTTCCATTTTGGAAATAGGAGCAAATGTTTCTTCAAAATCGATTCCTTCAACCTATGCATATCGTTTGCAAACTAATCTTGCCTTGTTCTTGGTAACCTGTAATCCTTCAACTGTTTTACTCCCCCTGAACTTGTAATGAAACTGCCATCTTATTCAAATTAACTTTCTTTCAATCGTAGAATTGTGCCATATACTACTACATAGACTCCTCCTCTACAAACATTAGGGATTCAACAAGCCAGATTGTTCAAAATAGTGATTCACCGAACAGGCCATCTTGACTTGAGTATTATCTAAAGCAACTGCTAATTCCTCATGACCTTTTGATTTTACAAATCCTGAAAGCATAACTCCTGAAACCTGTTATCTGCTTTGTCTTCATGTACCTGTTTCCTTTTCCAGACCTTCTTATTCCTACAGTCTCGAGCCATGGGCCCATAGTTATGACACTTGAGGCATTCAATGTTGTCCATAAGTGATTCCATCTAATATCTTCAACCGCACACGCTATGGCCATAGTTATGGCATTTGAAACATTCAATGTTTGGCCCATCTAGTATGCATTCTCTTCTGACAAAATCATCGTGGACCCTGTCTCGTGATCCTACAAACTTGCTTCTAGGGTTTTGCAAATAATGATTATACCCGTAAAAAACTTCACAATCCCTAGCCATATGTACATAGTTAGCACACAAAAAGCAATAACCATTAAATAAATGTGTGTACCTGAACTATTCATTCGAACACAATGGTCCTTGACAGTTGTACCTGTCAATAACTTTACAATCCTTGGCCATATGTCCATAGTTAGCACATGAAAAACAATAACAATTAAATAAACAAACATACCTGAAAGATTTTTCATTCTTCTTTGGAGGTGGTGTTGTAGTTTGCTATGGTCCTTTGTTCTTGATTTCTTTGATCTTGTTCTTTGGAGTTGCAACATTCTTCTTTGGCTTTTCACTTTCATCAACTTCCTTCTTAGAATCATCCTGTGAAGACGTAGAGCTTGTACCTTCATCAACTAGAGCTTTACCATCTTTAATTGCCTTCATTTTTTCTTCTTCATTTGTCTTATCTTGTAAGTGTTCTTTTTGCGATCCCTTGAGTTTGTTGATCTCATCACGGGTTGCATCAATTTCTTCCTACTTTTGAGAAAGAACTTCTTGAAACCATATTTTCAAGATCTTCCTTCTTTTTTCAGCCTCCTCAACCTATAGCTTGAGAAGAGTGGTCTTCTCTACTTCTCTGTTGAGAACCTGTATTTGTTCCTTCTACTTCTCATTTTCAATCCTGAGCTTGCTTATTTCTATTGAAGTTGCTTTTGGTCAACAACGGATAGGTATCTTTGATCAAATTCCTTCCTTTTAATTTTTGCTTCCTGCATTTGTTGTGTGACCCTGCAAATCTCTGCAAACGTTGTGTCAAGTTCTTGTTGCTTTTGTTGGACTTCTCCCTTTAGTCTCGTGTCATTGTATTCTTGATTTCTTCCAATTGAGTTCTAAGACAACTAATCATATTCTCGGACTCTTCATTTTCTTTGATGAGTTGTTTTGTTGCCTTCAATTATGCTTCCAAAAGTCTTGTCTTTTCCTTTTGACTTTTGAGTTCCTTTATCAACTTGATCACTTGATTTTGAAACTCTATTTTACTCATTTCTCCTATTTCGTCATCATAATCAGAAGGATCTGAATTTTCAATAACATCTTGACGTGATTTCTTTGTTGAATAAAGATTATGAAGCTTTTCCCAAAGAGCTTTAGCTGTAGAACATTGACCAACTTTTGTTTTCATAGAGTTTGGAAAAACATTCAAGATTACATTCATGGCCTTTGAATTGTACCTTTTAGCTTCATTGGTAGATGCGTCTCCAAAAACAATTGAGTTCCATACTTAATGTGTCTGCAAATGTACTTCCATCAGTATTTATCTGCATGAAAATCAGGGGTTGGTACACAATACTCACTTTCTTCAGATTTTATTGTACTTTTACCTTCCTTTGAAATCCTTAAAACCTGCTTCTTTGAATTTCCCATCTCTATGCTCTGAAAATTGACTTCCAGCGGTTACGCTGTTACTAAAGGAACCAAGCTCTGATACTAATTGGGGGGGGGGTGAATCAATATTTCTTAACAATTAGCACTTTAAAATCTTTTTAGAGCATTAGTTAATCTTCAATTATTATTAATGTTTATGTAGTAATAACAGTAAATAAAAGAACACATGAGGCACAAAAACTTTTAGGTGGAAAACCCCCTCTGGGTCGAAAACCACCAAATGCTTTTCTAATAAATTCTTTAATCTTCAGCCCCAACTAAAATGAAAGCAAAAACTTCCTAGAATTCTAGAAAAACATTCTTCTCCAACTCCCACTGGAAGGACGCCCCAATGCCCTAGTTTTTTCAATAATACTCTAAATGGATGTCCCAACACCCTAGACCAACCTACCACCCCGAAGTGTTCATAGGCTCCAACCTGTAGGCGATTTCATGCACTTGCTTAACACCTCCCTGCCACCCTATAATGACTTTAATGAGACAAGAGTGTAGATTTCCATACCAGGGACAATGATCCACGATACAATATAATTTACAACGATTTTGACCGAACACCCAATCACGCTATGACCTGCAACCCAACCATGACATCATCCCAACAGATACTCCTATACCTCCCAACAATGCCTTTTCAACTCTAGGCAGATTAAATTCTTTTACAATAACGACTCTTCCAATGATGACACTTTTACAAATGACTCTTTTACAGATTTACAATGATGACTCTTGGCCTTGACACTTCTTCACTATATATACGGATGGTTTTCATGTCTTCAAAGGATGTCCCACTGCAATGCTTCCTTTGATTTGATACTTATGCTCTTGAATTCTTGCTTTAAGTTGTACTTGAATCTTCTTCTACCTGCATGCAAAATTTGCCCAACGAAACCAATCCCAAAACAAAACAAAATACCCTTCAACTTACCTCTGCTTGCAAAACACATGTAAGTCCATAATAATGAATAAATACAAATTAAAATTACAATGCGTACCTAAAGTGTGCTTATCAATTTTGTTGTTGACTTGTTGCAGCAATAGACAAAGACTCCCAGTCTTGATATAGGTCTAGACTCTATGCAAGACTATATCCAAAACTGAACTAAAAATATATACAATAAAAATTGATGATAGACCCTAGACTTGTGATGGACCAAGTTCTAAGTACAACAACAAAGACCATTCTATCAACTATGACAAGACAAGTAACATGAACTTACAACATCATATAGATTTAGCAGACTTGGTGTAGCATCAAAAATATGTAGTATCAAACATGTAGTATCAAGAATAGGACATCTGAAAACTAATTGTGACATATAGAGACATAGAGATATAACCGAGACACTGTATATACTTACGTTGTCCTGCAAAACCATATGTCAGAGACGATACTCAAAATTCAAATGTAAACACTACTCATACATACCTTGATGTAGGAGACTTACCCTTGACTGTTGATGTGTGGTCCTTACTGTAGTGATCCTTGGATGCATGTTTTTTCTTACCTTCTAGGAGCTCGATATTGAATCTGTTGTCTCTATGTAATTTCGGCTCTCCAGGGTCTGAAATTGCGTCGTGTGGTAGCCCTTTGAGTCCTATTTCCAACCCCACAAGTCTGATCAAGATTGGATTCTTCAAGAAATAGTTATTCCCAATCTCCCATGATGACCTAATTATACACTGATTTAGTAGAGGGAACTTGTACGAAGTGCCACGTGTCACTGTTGCGAACTTAGGTCCTGAAATTTCTACCCACCAAACTATAGTCTGTCTTCTTTATGTGACTATATACGAATTTGAATCCAATGCTCAGAGAGAAAGTTATGACAATTCTCCCAACGTCACTTGTATGACATGGAATTCGGGAGCCTGCAAAAACCCTAACTTCCTCAAATCATATCTCCGAAAATATAGCGAACCAAGATCTGAAATTCAGTCACGAAGTTCACCAAGATTGCAACTCAAATGGGTTTTAATTTCAGCTTCTGAAGCTTTGCACAAAAAAATATAGCGAAAATGCCACAATGACCTATTTTAAGCCACACAATCCCTACAAGAGGAGGATATGAGGGTCATTATTTATATGAATGTCTTGAGTTGAGAGGGTCCTCAATAAGTGAAAATTGGAGGGATTCTAGGAGCAAAAAAAATTTAGTAATTATTGACTATTCAATGATCACAACCAATTATGAGTGCCATGCCACAACCCCATAGGGTTTTAGCCCACTAACTGGGGTTACTAACTTTCAAACATGAATATATATAAAACCGTGAAGAATTACTTGGCGTGACATATATCAATGGAAAAATATTGATGAGTAGAATCCATCTAGAAGATCCTTGACTCAAAATAGAGCAAGTTGTCAAATCAAAATGTCCTTGCAAGATCGGGGCAGCCCCTGGTGTTGTTTGGGTTGACATCAATGACAACCACTGATCAACATGATATTTCTAGTTTATCTCACAATGAGTCTATCAAAAGTATGCAAAGTGAAATTTATTCGTAGTTCTACATTTAACAAGTACTTACACTTGAAATTTGAATAAGCCTATAAGAAAATCAATAAAAAATACAACTAATTAAAATAGTTTCCTTGTTCTATCTTCAATAATATTTACCCTTGTAGTTTATATCATCATCTTTAGTTCTATTAGTTTTCTTAAAGTTTGTTTTGATAATACATGTTTTATTTTGAGGTCTAACTATCTCAAAATTCCCCTAATAAAACTTTGTGCTTTCCTTGGAATCGTTGCAAATGTAGTATGCATATGGCTATAACCTCAAATATACTTTCAAACAACATGCCCCACTAGTCAGACTCTTTGAATATTGCACATTGGCGGGGAAGTATCTCGAGGCCAAGATTATTTTTGCCCTTTGGTGATGTCATGATACATTGGAACCAATGGTTTTTGTTATCTGATAGATTTTTTTGTGCACATACTCTGAATATTGGGGTCTTCAAAAAAATGCATATGTAACTACCTTGGTTTTTAATGAAAGATAGTTGATTTTTTTTTCTCGTGAAAAAATACCCCAAATATACTATGAAGACAAAAATCTTATGAATTAATTTGCAAATTTGAGTGAATCATGTGGATCAAATGGACACAAATTATTGTTCTTCCTCCATTTAGGCAACAATTCCATTTTGTCACCTCAAATGGATATTAGATTATGTAATTTGAATCAGATTTAATTGTGGGCATGTACTCTTTTGTTATAACTCAAAAGTGTGGCTTTGAAAGGTAAATAAAAAACTATGATTTTGATATTCAACATGATAGACTCTATTTTTACCATGCATGGGTGTTCTCACATGGAGTTGTTGGCTTGCTACAACTATTCCATGAAATCTACCATAAATAGAATCAAATCACCATCCATACTCATCTTGATGGTCACTCACAATTTTCTAAACAATCAACACTGTTGCACCACATTGTTATACCTTTACAATGTTATATCTCTTCACCAACTCATTAACTTTATAGTTAACATTTCTTCAAGCTCTCCCTAATCTTTTGGATCATTACATTCTTTCTTAAATTCTTTAGACACAGTTACAGGAAAAGTAATAAGCCATAACCCCTGTAGACCGAACATGATCATATCCAAACTAATTGTCAATAACATCTTATTTTAGGTATCTTGTAACAAATATGTCTTTGCTTTCGAATTGTAGTCTACCTAAAATATTTTTTATTCAATGATAATCACTGCAATTGTGTAATACTAACTTCTCCCAAGAATCCTATTAGGGAATCCAATATTTGAAATCATCGTTTCTATCCATGATCCTTAGGTCATATTACATTGGTAGACTCATTGGTGTGTATTTTTATCTCAAACATCAGCACATTCATTGAGAACTAAAATGGATCTTGCTTGAGTTTGATAACCTTACATATGCCAATGAAGCATTCCATCAACGTTTCAACACAGTGCTTTAACTCACATTCAAAATCAACAATACATACACTTCAATGTTGGACTAATATTCAACCAACAATCTTTAGATTGATTCATAAGATGAAACCCTTTTTTCCTTTCTAAACATTTTAGATCTTTTTCTCCTAACATTTCCATATGTGAGGTGTTGCAGTGCATTGTAGGTTTTAACCCTGTACAGAAATTACTTGCAAACGAATTCTTCAAACGGAAAAATAAACAATGGTGAGAACATAAAACAAATATAAACATAAATTTTCCCCTGAATCCCAAAACTGAGACTACCAAATTCATTTTTCATTATATTGCTTTCAATGTTACAATATATATATATATATATATATATATATATATATATATATATATATATATATATATATATCGAAGCATTCATAAACCCCAACCCATTAACCCTGGATTAGAACACAACCATAGTTCCTTTGACTAGAGCTACAAAGTACCATGGGCAAAAAAACCATCATGCCCAAAATCATTTACAAACCCATGCACAAAACCATGGGTAGGTCCGCCCACCAACTTTGGTTCTGCCCCCCATCCTTGGGTCTGCCCAACTATTATTAGGTCCACCTAAAAAAATCTCAAGATGTTGCACTCGACGCAATGTACAACGCCTGCTTCTAGTCGTAGAAAGG
This sequence comes from Pinus taeda, assembly GCA_000404065.3. Taxonomy (NCBI): domain Eukaryota; kingdom Viridiplantae; phylum Streptophyta; class Pinopsida; order Pinales; family Pinaceae; genus Pinus; species Pinus taeda. The sequence continues at coordinate 188,314 of APFE030004410.1, forward strand.
ATATAACACATACCCAACATGCATCACCAGGACAAATTTAATATTTCCACCTGTGGCTCTTCATTGTGACAAATTAAAAGAGTATCACTTGAATAAGTGCCAACAACCATAATTTAAAGTACTTTGCAATGTAACATAAATCTAGATCTATAGTCCAAATTCTAATACCAAATGTCAATTTCATTGTTTGAAAGAATAAGATCATTCACACTCTTATTGAAGGGACATGAGGATTTTATAATGAAAAAACCTCGTGAGGGGAAATTCTAAGCAATCATTCTAATTCCCATGCACAATAGGTCCTATTAGCATCCAAACTAGATATTTCTCAAAATTCATATTAGGCATTCAATGGAATGGTTCGCAAGTATATTACTATATGCACTGGTTGATTGTTTAGTGATGTAATTGATCTTAAATTACTTACATGAATTATCAACCAGGGCTAGTACACTGATGAAGTGTAAATGCACTGTATGTGCTAGAAGTCTTTGGTTATTCACACAAATTCTAAATTAAATTGAGTTATCGAAATATAAATTCTAAATTAAATTAAGTTATTGAAATGCACATGAGAAAATTAGTTATCACTAGAAAATAAGATTATCTCTACAATGATGATCACACTCTCTGCTTTCAAACAAAACTACTTCTACTTATACGATTCCACACTTTACTTTAAAATAGAAATATTACACTTGTATAAATGTAAATCAATCTCACACTTTACATAAATGAAAATCAATCCATACTTTGCTTAAATGAAATTCACACCTTGTTGCATAAATGAAAATTGCTCTCACTTAAGAAATCTCATGTTTAAAGAAAATCACACATCTGTATGAATAAGAATTACATGTAGAAATTTCTCATTTCCCACCCCAGTTTTCAGTTTCACCTTATTTCTCCCATATAGTTAAATGCAATTTCCCATATCCATACATTCAACAACTAAAAAAATAAATTTTTGCTGAAAACACAAATTATGGAAATTTTACAGAGTGCTGGAAAATGCAGAAATAAAAAATCAGCAGGTACAAACAGTCATTTAACACATTTGAACACAATGATTTTTGGTCAATGTGACCCTGGAAAAACCCCCTACAACTCTTGGGGAAAACCAATTTGAGAGCTCTTCTTTATTTCTGAAAATGTTTTTTTTACAGTGAGAAATATTCAGCAAAAAATCAGCAAGCAAATTTACAACTTATCTCTTTTCTCGTGCCTCACAGCAAACTGGAAATTACAGCAAATAGGACAGCAATAAATGTTGTACGGCCTCCTCGATTTTCGTACCCACTTTCAGCCTTAAATGTTGTTGTACGGCTTGCATTAAATGGGTTGTATGGACCTCGATTTGCGTGTAGAAAAAAATAGCAAACTGCTCCTCGATTTCTGTGCAAACCACTCCTCGATTTCTGTGCAAACCAGCTGTACGGATTTGTAGAAAATCGCGCCAAAATCAGCCTTTCACTGTGTGTTGAATCAGCTGTACAAATCTGCTCAACTGCTGCCTTGGAATGTGTGCCAAGTTGTTGTCTCCTTCTCCTCCTTATCCAGAAATCTCCCTTGCTCTCTTTCTCTCCTTCTCTCAATCTGCTCATGAAAGAATGAATGACCTCTTGCCTCCTTTTCCTCCTTTAATCTAATCCTAAGTAACTTTTGGGTAACCTCTAAATCCAATGGCTAAAATAGATTGAGATCTAGGGCTGAGATTAAATGCTCATTTAAATCTCATTTTTTATTTTTTAACTCACCCCACTTTAATAAAGACCCACTTAGTCATTTATTTCCAAAGTCACTTTTCCTTTCTAATTTTACATTAACTTTATTAAAGTCACTTTAAAATTAGAATTTAGTAACTTTATCACTTAAAGTCACTTTTAAATTAGATTTAACTTTATAAAAATTATAAAGTTACTTTAGGAGAAAAATTAAATTCTTTTGGACACTTTTCCCTAGGCCAAAGATCAAAGCCTTAGGGAACCACCTGTCCTCCGATACCAAATTTCAACGCTCCCTCTTACCGAGGAAGGTGTTTCTCACCACACCCATCTTGTCTCTAAAGTAGACATGCTTGCCCCGTGGTAAGGCTTTGGTAAGAATATCTGCAACCTGCTCATCAATGGGAATGTACTCAAGCTTCACAGCTCCCTTCTGAACATAGTCTCTGATGAAATGATATTTGATTTCGATATGCTTTGACCTGTCATGAAATACTGGATTCTCCGTAAGTTTAATGCAACTCTGATTATCACAGTAAATCACTGAAGGTCTTAACGGCTGACCAAATAAGCCAAACATCATCTTGTGAAGCCAGATAGCCTCACAACTAGCTAGACTGGCTGCCATATACTCTACTTCTGCTGAACTCAATGCTACTGACTGCTGCTTCCGGCTGAACCATGACACTACTGCTGAACCCAACCCAAAACAACACCCTGAAGTGCTCTTCCTATCAAAAGCACAACCTGCCCAATCAGAATCAGTATAACCTACCAACCTCACTCCATCCCCCTGCCTGTAGTCTAGACCATAATCCACTGTCCCCTGCAAGTACCGCAAAATGTGTTTTACAGCCACCCAGTGAACCTTCCTAGGCTCGCACATAAACTGACTCATTATGTTGACTGCAAAACAAATATCTGGTCTAGTGTTGACCAAATACATCAAGGAACCAATCAGCTGCCTGTATAATGTGGGATCCACCAACTAAGAATCGGAAGCATGAAGCTTCTTCTAGTTGGCAATCATAGATGTCGACATGGGTCTACAATCCTCCATGTGGAATCTGCCAAGGATGTCCACAATATACTTCCCCTGCCCTAGGAAGAAAGGCCCCTCCTCCTGCCACACCTCCAAACCCAAAAAGTAATGCATCAAGCCGATGTCCTTCATCTCAAACTCCGCCGCAAAATCTCTCTTGCAGTGCTCTATGAGTCTCTCTGCACCTGTAATGATCAAGTCATCCACATACAACACTAGAATGAGAGGCTCCTCACCTATCAAAATATAGTAAAGGTTCGGATCTGCCTCACTCTTTGTGAAACCCATCCCCTGCAAGTATGTATATATCCTTGAGTACCAAGCTCTGGGAGCTTGCTTCAGGCCATAAAGAGCCTTCTTCAGTCTGCACACATGGGACTCCTTCCCATGCACCTCAAAGCCCTGTGGCTACTCAATGTACACCTCCTCCTGTATGAAGCCATTGAGAAATGCGGTCTTCACATCCATCTGGTGGATCTTCCAACCCATCTCTGCTGCTATCGATATAATGGAGCGGATTGAAGTATATCGAGCCACGGGAGTGAAGGTCTCCTCATAATCAACTCCCTCTACCTGGGAGAACCCTCTAGCCACAAACCTCGCTTTGAATTTCTCAATGCTGCCATCTGCAGCATGCTTTACCTTGTAAAGTCATCTGGAAGTAACCACGGATTTGCCCTCAGGCCTCGGCACCACCTCCCAAACATCATTCTTCATGATAGAAGAATACTCCCCCTGCATGGCCTCTCTCCGGGCCTACTGGCTAGCTTCCTCCTCATAGCGAGATGGCTCAGAGTCAAGGATGTTGGTAGCCATTGCCATATAGCTACAAAACCTCTCAGGTGGTCTACTCTCTCTGACCGGCCTCTTCGGCTCAGCAACAGATGTGGCATCTCTCAAGGTGTCCTGAAGCCACTTGGACTTCCTCTTCCCTGAGCATGCTTCTCCCATGGGATAATGAAACTCCTCCTCCTCATCACCATCAGTAGCCTGAACTCCTGATTGCCTGTCTGATGTCCTCCTACCTGCACCTGAACCTCTAGAAGCTGAGGTACCGTGTGAATTGTCCATCAGTGGAATCCCTAGTGAACTGCTCTGTGCAATGCTCGGAGCACCACCCCTCTGGCTCGGTGAGCCACTGCTCACTGACGGACCTAACATCCTCATAGATGTACCTCCTGATCCTCCTGATCCCTACCCACTGGATCCCTATGACTGACTCAACTGCTGCTGAGGGTCTGGTTGATCCAGATACTCTAACTCCCGTGACCTCCTAAAGGCCCTGTCCTCCTCGAACTTTACATCCTGCCTAACAACAACTCTCCTATGTGCAGGAATGTAAATCTGAAAGGCCTTTGAGGTCTCACTATAGCCCACAAAGATACCCTTCTCTGCGGTGGGCTCTAGTTTGGTCCTCTTCTCCTTGGGTACGTAGGAGTATGTAATGCATCCAAAGATACGAAGATGACCAATATCAGGCTTCTTCCTAGAGAAAGCCTCCTCCAGAGTCATGTGCCCCAAGGCACGATGCGGACTCACGTTCTGCAAGTAAACAGTTGTGTTGCAGGCCTCTGCCCACAAGAACAATGGCAACCCCTGATCATGTAACATGGCTTTGGCAGCCCCTACGATGGATCTGTTCTTCCTCTCCGCAACCCCGTTCTACTGGGGGTTGTAAGGAACAGTGAACTCCCTCCTAATGCCTGCCTCCGCACAATAATCAACAAACTCTCCAAGGGTGTACTCTCCCCCATTTTCTGACCTCAAGGACTTGATCTTCCGACCTGTCTATGTCTCCACAAGAGCTCTAAACTCCTGAAACCGCTTAAAGACCTCACTCTTGGTCTTCAAGAAATAAATTCAAGTCCTCCTAGAGTGATCATCAATGAATAAAACATAGTACTCATATCCACTCAAGGAAACATGAGACATCCGACCGCTCACATCAGAATGAATCAAATCAAATATCCCAGTCGCTCTGCTGTCACTTCTGGGAAAAGGGGATTTGGCAAACTTGCCCATCGCACATCCTCTGCAAGTATCAAATTGATCAGTACTGAAATCCGGCACCCCTGTAGTGATCTCTCGCAAGGTCCTCAAGGCTCCATGATACATATGTCCCATCCTGCGGTGCCAAATCTCACATAGCTCAGAACTGCTAGCTCTGATGTCGGTACTACTGCTCAATGCCACAAGAGACTAGAATGCAAACTTGTACACCTTTGCATGGCGTACACCAATCACTCTAGCCGAATCAACTGGAATGCCCCTGGGATACATCAACACCTGTCCTCCCCTAAACAGTACCTCATACCCTCTGTCCTTCAAAACTGAGACAGATATGAAGTTCTTCCTCATCCCTGGCACATAAAGAACATCTGTCACTTTCAAGGGAGGTTTGGACTCCCTCTGAAATGTCAGTGTCCCCACCCCGACTGTTCTAACAACTCTGTCATCACCGAGTAGTACCTCTATATCAATGCCACTCTCTGAAAGCTCAGAGAAGTACTCACGGACTCCTGTCATGTGATGTGAAGCCCCATTGTCCACATACCAAATACCTGAAGATGCTCCGCTAATCGAGAGAAAAGCATGCTCCCTCTGAACTTGTGTGGCAAGTGAACCTGCACTAGAGGACTCATACACAGTGAACCCAAATTCCGAGTCCAAACGAACTGCAAAGTCCTCAACCTTTGCTGAAGTTGTCACGCTCTGGCTCTTCCCCTTCTTCTTCTTCTTCTCCAGACACAAAACTGCATAGTGTCCCATCTTTTGACAATTCCAACACTTCACCTTGGAATAGTCCTTCTGTATGTTACCCTGTTTACCTTTACCTTTGCCTTTGCCCCCACCATTTCTTGTGGAAGCTTGCTTCTTCCCTTTGCCTTTCTTACCTCTTGCTGACAGTGCTACATCCTCATCCTGCTCAACTGGCTTGGATGCCCTAAGCGGACCTTTCCTGATCTCTGTCTGAATGCAATCATCCCATGTGGGAAGGGTCTCACGTGCACAAACCTCTCCCATGTGGGAAGGGTCTCACGTGCACAAACCCCATCAACAAAGTTCATCCATGAACGGGGGAGGCCATTCACTACAATCCGCACCAACTCAGTGGGTGGAATGGCCTCTCCAATTGCTACCAACTCATCTCTCACATTAGTAATCTTTGTGAGATATCCAGCTTCACTATCATTAACCATCTTAATGTTCTTCAGCTTCTCCTTTAGAACCATTTTCCGGTTCTCATTGGTACTCTGGTAGAGATTGGACAATGTTGTCCACATCTCATGGGCATTGCTCTTTTCTCTCACATGAGGAATGCAATGGTCTTTGACTCCGTCTAGAATCAGCCTCTTACCCTTGTTGTTCTTTTTATTATACTCAGCCAACTAAGTAGCATCAGTAGGCACAACAACGGGGTTCTGTGTGGTATGCACCATAATATCTCAGACTTCTGCCTCCTTAAAGATACTTTGCATTCTCTCCTTCCAAATGCTGTAATTTGTATGCCCATCCAGCATATCCTCCACCCTCAATCCCAATGACATCTTGTTGTCCTAAAACTGAAAAATAGCACTGATGTAGTAAAGATAAAACTGTTGTTTGTGAAAAATCAGCGTGCTGGAATTTTCTGAGTGAAAAATCAGCAGGTTGTAATTTTCCTCCTTGCTGTCCCAAATTGCACTTTAGCACTCAAGCTCTGATACCATGTAGAAATTTCTCATTTCTCACCCCGGTTTTCATTTTCACCTTATTTCTCCCATATATTTAAATGCCCTTTCCCATATCCATACATTCAACAACTGAAAAAATAATTTTTTGCTGAAAACACAAATTCTGGAAATTTTACAGAACACTAGAAAATGCAGAAATAAAAAATCAACAGGTACAAACAGTCATTTAACACATTTGAACACAGTGATTTTTTGTCAATGTGACCCTGGAAAAACCCCCTACAACTCTTGAACCAGTTCGAGAGCTCTTCTTTAATTCTGAAAATACCTTTTTTACAGTGAGAAATATTCAGCCAAAAATCAACAAGCAAATTTACAACTTATCTCTTTTCTCGTGCCTCACAGCAAACTGGAAATTACAGCAAACAGGACATCAAATAAATGTTGTACAGCCTCCTCGATTTTCGTGCCCACTTTCAGCCTTAAATGCTGTTGTACGGCTTGCATTAAATGCATTGTACGGACTGCAATAAATGTGATGTACTGACTTCGATTTGCGTGCAAAAAAACAGCGAACTGCTCCTCGATTTTTGTGCAAACCAGCTGTACAGATTTCTAGAAAATCGTGCCAAAATCAACCTTTCACTATGTGCTGAATCAGCTGTACAAATCTGCTCAACTACTGCCTTGGAATGTGTGTCAAGTTGTTGTCTTCTTCTCCTCGTCCAGAAATCTCTCTTGCTCTCTTGCTCTCCTTCTCTCAATCTGCTCATGAAAAAATGAATGACCTCTTGCCTCATTTTCCTCCTTTAATCTAATCCTAAGTGACTTTTGGGTAACCTCTAAATCCAATGGCTGAAATAGATTGAGATCTAGGGCTGAGATTAAATGCTCATTTAAATCTCACTTTTTATTTTTTAACTCACCCCACTTTAATAAAGACCCACTTAATCATTTATTTCCAGAGTCACTTTTCCTTTCTAATTTTACATTAACTTTATTAAAGTCACTTTAAAATTAGACTTTAGTAACTTTATCACTTAAAGTCACTTTTAAATTAGATTTAACTTTATAAATATTATATAAAGTTACTTTAGGAGAAAAATTAAATTCTTTTTGGACACTTTTCCCTAGGCCAAAGATCAAAGCCTTAGGGAACCACCTATCCTTAGGTACCAAATTTCAACATCACACTTGTATGAAATGAAACAAGTTTATGCTTAAAACACACCCACACTTGAATTAAAGATCACACATGCTTGAATTTAACAATTAATTCTGCAAATAAATCTACTGTCTAAGATGAAACTCTGTGTGAAACTAGATCACTGTTGCTAAGCATTATCCATGTGCATTCAAAATCTAAATAGTAAGAATGATTAGCAAAATGATTTTAACTTAACTCTGAAATAAAATTGAAAACATAAATACTCGATTGAATAAACATAAATCTATGAGAATATAAAGCTAATAGCTAACTGTTAAAACAAAACAAGAACCCTTATTGTCTCGAGAGGGGCCTCCACGAGAAGCAGGCAATCACTACATTATTGATCAAACACTTTAACCATGCATTGAGGAAATGAAGTGATTCTTTTTAAAAACTGAGTATCAAATAACAAAGCTTAAGTCTCATTGTCACGTTCACTATCAATGTTTTCATTTCTACCAAGAGGCATATCTATAGAGCTCATGGCAATTAATTGTTCAGAGCTATATGCCTAATCCCTATCAATAGAAACCAAATTTAACTTGAAAAGATAATATTGCATAATTCGCTCATGATTTTCTATTATCAAATAAAATCATGAGGCATGGATCTCATTCTCGCTCACCTGTTGCCGATTGCGGAGGTTGACTTTTCCTTTGACCGCATTGCTAGGACCTGTTTCCATCGATCTGATTCATGAGAATAGGAGGAAATCGCTAAGTGCAATCAATTGCCACCTATCCATATATTTTGTTTCCTAGTTGGCACCTTGGAACCTATCAAACCACAGACTTGGTTGCAAAATCGTGTATTAGCTACAGAATCATCATAATTCGGTAGTTGAAGTAGAACATTAAACTAAAGAATAAAGAACATTATCAATTTATGAAATACAAAAAAATTGTATACCTATCATTTCATAATCTCTATAAGTTGATGCCCAACGTGTGATTATGAAGGTAAAAAAGAAATAGATAGATTGAAAAAGGGTGTAAAAAAAAGGCAATTGTGAGGCTCAACATTGATCAAATCCATCATTTAATATATGTAGAAATTTTTGTTCTTGATTTTTTTTGCAAATTCTAAAATTTCATTTCACTAGAGGTGTTTAGATCTAATCCCTGAGAGCCTTCAAGGACTAATATGAAATATTTAATTACAACAATGAATGACACCAAATACTTCCCTTCAATCCCAGACACTAGGAAACACAGTCAAACAAGTGTACTTCAATATCATTAATTTATAATGTTTTAGACACACTTTTTCATGTATACAACAGACTAGGAATAAATTCATTAAAACAGATTTTATAGAAATAAATTTGCCCTCTTATCTTCAACATATATATTATATCTCACCCCTATGTTATTTTAAAACTACATGAACAATAAGTGTTGAAATTTACCCAATCAAGAACACAACACAAGCTAAAAACTAAATCTGCAAGTACATGATGATTGAACAACAAAACACTTCATTAGTATATAAGTAAAATATTTGTACATATGACTAATCACAAGTTAGTAAAATCTCAAGCTCTTCAAACTTTAGGTAAGAAAAACATAGAAAACCCTAGCCACCAACTATGAATCACTCCTAACCAAATCTGGTTTCTCCACCAAAGATCCTCAACAAGCAAGATTCATCACTAGCAACTTCTTCCTGGTATATGCAAAACTTCTCCTTCTCTACTCCTCTTCAACAGGGATAACAAGTTGTACTAGGTTTTCCAAAACACTAGTCTTCAACTCTCACAAGAGCTACAAAATACAATGTTTCTTTTACCCTCTCAGCTTTATCAAGAACCCTAGATTCTTTGCCTCCTTAGGTTGAAACTCCCTAGAACTTCTCCAAAAACTCTAATGTTCCAAGACAAAGAAATAATACAATGAAGAGTAAAGAAAAAGAAATACTAGCGCACTTCAGCTCTCACATCCCTAAAGGGAGCCCAACAATATAAGTGGACCTAGTCACTACAAGAAACCTAACTCTACACAAGTAGGCTCACATGTGAAGTTCTTCCTCTAAAAGTGACATATGTCAAGCTCCAAGGTAAAGATATCCAACAAGTAAGGCTCAGAGGCATGAGAACTTCATGAGATGTGTCCAACAGTCCAGCTACTCAAGCCTTCAATACCCAATTCTCCTCCAGAGCCCCCGACATACATGATCAGTTCCTCAACCCAATGTGAAAATTCCAAACTAGAATCCTATTGCAGCAATCGGAAATTTTTCTCCTAATTCCTAATTTTATTTAACAATTTATTTGTTGTTTACTGTAAAAAACACTGAATAAATCTCACTACAATCTACACAAATAAAATTGTGGAAGGATAAAACGTTGGAAGAAATGCAAGCACATAGACATAAAAATAACACAATTACTTTTGGACAAAAGTCTCCAGAAAAACCCAACTTGGGAAAACCAGTGCCACAGATAAGGGTTTTATCATTATGCAGCAGAGAGAAAATTTGAGTACAAATGGATGCTGAAATCTGGCAATCCTATAGAGAAAAACACTGGCACAAATCTACTGAGGAATTTTCCTCACCCCACAAGCAAACCCCTGACATGACTTGCCTTTAGAAATTCAGCCTTTTGACCCTCTACATCAGCGTCTGCATAGCATGTTGGACGTCTAGCCTCAGACAGGTCTTTGATGAAGTCGTTTTTCCTTCATCTGACCAGAAAGATTCTTCTTCGACACTCTAGAACTCCTTTCCGGCCTCTGGAACTAAAAACAACAATCCCTCTCAACAATTTGATTTTTCCTCTAGAAGCTACTGCGCTGCCCCACCGTCAGCCTCTCTATGGCTTTTCTGCCTCTCTGAAAATGCACTCGCTAGATCTGGCATGCCTCCTCCAACCTCGTTGTCTTTTCCCCTCTCCCACAGCTTTGATCTCTAGCTCTCTCTTTGGAAACTAATTCTTGCTACTCTAGAAATCGATCTTCTCATAAATCGAACCTCTAAAGTGTATTCTCCATCACCACATCGACCTCCTCCTATTATTCTCTGTTGGAGCACCAACGACCAAGATTAAAACATAATCGGTGGCTAGGATCATCTCTGGATCAATCCGTGTGAATTTCTAAATGATTCTCGCCTTGGCATAATTAATACTGATTAATTAGCCATATTCCCTAAGTTTAGACTTAGGAAATATTTAAAAAACTGGTTAACAATCTAATTAACTCATTTCTAGGCGGAATTTCCAAAAACAATTTTTGAGTTTTGTAGATCTCAAGTATTCTAGCCTCTGCACAAAATTTCAAGGCTAGAACACATCTAATGCTACAAAAATTAACACTCC
>APFE030004411.1:0-99419 GCA_000404065.3 Pinus taeda
TATTTAATTTACCTACTTTCTCATTTATTTATATTTTTATTAATTTACCATATCTCTTTTATAAATATGGTATTTGGCCCATAGGATTCACTTAAATAAAACCTATTCTTGAAAATGGGCGAATGGATTCACTTAAATAAAACCTATTCTTGAAAATGGGCGAATGGAAGGTTGTAACTCCTAATTTCAAGGGCTAAATTTACCTTTTTTACCCTCTCCCTTAAAATAAGGTGGGCTATTTGAGGTGATTTGTAAAAATGTACTATGATACAAAATATTCGCCCACTAAAAATTTAAAACCCCTTAATTTCCCCAAAGGGCGAACATTCACCCCTAAAATTTTCTATGGAGACAACCCGTTGCCTTTAGATAACAACGAACATCAATAGTAGTCATTGGATAGGAGAAATAATGAACTTGTGTAATCAACATCTGGTCACAAAAGCCTCCAGAAAAAAAACCAAAATGATGATTTTTTCAGCAGAAATGTATTCTTATTACCATAAACTACTTCTTCATGATGGCAACAACATCATCTTCTGGAGTGGTCTCTTCAATGTTTCATATTCTAAAGCAAAAATGGTTCCCTAGTTATTTTAATTTTTCATAAAAATGAAGCAAATTTAGCAGAAGTGGCAGATTCAATAGCAGTGGTAATGAACTTCAAATATGGAGAAATGCTTTGTGTGACATCATCAAATTCTACACCTAGAAGGCCTTTTCTTCAAAATTTTGCAATGAACAACCACAAAATCAACAACCACACCAATTGGAAAACCACACAAGTATCCAAGGGATGCAAAATAGTTGTAGTAAACACAATTTATCCAACACATAAAAAACGCAATGTCACCTCAGCATTCTTAAAGCATCATTTCATCTGTTCATTATACTATTAATCTATTCATTTGTGCAACTTAAAAATGACAGTACGATTTCCAAGCATCATAATGGCAATAAAAATACAAACAACTGTGATAATTTAATGGAAAAGCAATGTTAGTGTCTGCAATAAATTAAGCCATGCAATTCTCCTTAACTCAAACATACAGCTCAAACATATCATTGCTGATGCTGCTACGCCAATATTCAATATGCTAGCTCCAATAAATGCCACTGATAGGCTGACAAAAGGTCTGCACATCATGACAATCAACTGCAGAAGATTTTTGTTGGAAATGATATCTCTACCATTGTGTAGCTTTGATACGACATTGATTTTGAGCATGAAGGTTTTCACAGTGAATAATAAATGTACTGTGATTTTCTGAATTTTCTTTTAACAATTAGCCTTCCATTTCTTCATCTTCGTGCTCATCATCCTCGAGTGTAAGATCACCAAGAAGCTCATCCAAAGGTACATAAGTAACATCTTCACCATCTGTCATAGACGCTGTATCTGCTTGCTGATAATTTTCATTTTTGTACAATGAAATCTTGGATTGCATCTCCTAGTCTTCCTCCAGTTCATCCAAAAACTTTTCATAGTCCTGCCATTCCTTCGCATCCTCCATTCTGCCTCTGGAAGATGGTTCAACCTCCATGGGCAATGACTTAAGCTTCCAAGGCCTAGGCTTGCCCCGCTTCTTCTGGCGCTTCCCTTCGTAACTTTTCTTCACCAAAACCACATCTGGAAGATTAATTCCTTTGTATTTATCTAAATCCACATCATTAGTATTTGCACCATAGAGATCAAAACCAAGAGCATAGTCACCAGGACTCAAAAGATGGCCCAGTTGAGTTTTCACTGTAAAAATAGTGTCATTCTTTCCAAAGTCTGAAACACGGGCTACCTTTGCCTCTGCCAATGAATACTTGATACCACCTACAATGGTCAAACCCATCTCAACTTCAATATCCAATACAATATATTCAGCCACCTACCGGTTTGAAAGGGGAGGCTTAAAAGGAACCCTCCAATACCGATTCACGTCCATAAAAGCATGCCTCGAAGTAAATGGGTCAAGCAACATAATATGGGTACTCACTTTTGCACACAGAACAAGGGGACCTAAGTTACCCAAGTTTGTCGCAACCTTTGGAGGGAGGAAAATCAAATCCTCCTTGCAAACAGGGCAGATCTGAACAGAGAAAGTGTACTTATAATTGTATGTATTTCTCTTTGTCCTGAGACACAAGCTGTTTGTCATTGCGATTCAAAATAGGCACCACATTGCCCAAAAAGCTCACAAACCTAACTGCATGACTTCTATTAGCAAAGAACTCAATGTGTCCTTAGGCTGCCTTTTGTCCAGACCATGTCGTGTGGTCGAGTTATGGCCTACTGTGTCATGGGTGCTGCTGCAACCCTCCTGATCTGCGCTCTCGGGCTTCTGTATTGTTTGTGGGTGAGGAAGAGGAGTCGTAAGGTTGAGCCTAGGGAATTGCGAGGTGGAATGAGGAACATTTGAAATTGTCCATGAAACCCAAAACGGGTGCAGTTTGGTTTGACATTGAAGAGATCAAGGCTGCCACTGATAATTTCAACGAAGCCAAGGGGGCTTCGCTACTGTGTACAAGGGAACGCTTCCGGACAGTCGGCGGGTTGCGGTGAAGAGAATTAGAAATTGCACTCCCGAATGTGATTATGAATTTATGAACGAAGTGGAGGTCATCAACAACATTAGGCACTAGAATCTAGTGGTTTTGAGAGGTTGTTGCGTCGCCAACAACGACAGGGAGGGGCACCAGTTGTTTCTGATATACGATTACATGCTCAATGGAACTCTCAATGACCACTTCTTTGGAGGAAAATCCAAAGCCTAGCCTTTGAGTTGGTTGCAACGAAAGAACCTAATCCTTGGGGTTGGCTTATCTGCACGACGGTACTGAGCATACCATTTATCACAGAGACATCAAACCCACTAACATTCTGTTGGATGATGAAATGAATGCTTGCGTGGCAGATTTTGGTTTGGCAAGGATCATGGCTAAGGAAGAAGGAAAATCACACTAGACAACGAGGATAGCGGGGACGCACGGCTACTTGGCTCCTGAATACGATCTCCATGGTCGACTTACTGACAAGAGCGATGTCTATAGTTTCGGTGTTGTGTTGTTGGAGATCATGAGCGATAGCAAGGCTTTGGACACCTCTGCAGACTGCGCCTCTCACTATCTTATTACAGATTGGGTCCAAATACTAGTGAAAGAAGGCAGAACCAGTGAAATAATAGACGAGAGAATCCGGCAGAGTGGGGCAAAGCGTGTGATGGAGAGATTTGTTTTGGTGGGCATTCTATGCGTGCATGTTATGGTGGCATTCAGACCTAGAATGGTGGAGGTCGTTTTTGGAGGGAGAAGTAGAGATCCCTGAAATTCCTGACCGGCCTTTGTCGCTTATGCGTCATGCAATAGTTACAACCATTCAACTACCATTAATCGAACGATTAACAATACTCCAATCGTCTAACACATAATCTAACGACACATAGCGAGGACAGGTAGATTTTAGGGAAGTTCATTTCAGAGGGAAACGCCTTACGACGTAATTAAACACCATATACTAAGTTAATAAATAACTTATAATTATTTTAGATTTTTAAATAGTAAATACTAAACATGATATACTAAATTAATAACTGGTTATGTTAATAATTGGTTTAAGGTATGTATTTATTGAGTTGAGAGGTTAATTCTATAACTCAGTATAAGGGGATGTGTAACTCTACAGTCTATTGAGTTGAGAGGCTAATTCTACAGCTCAGTATAAGGGGATGTGTAATTCTACAGCCCTTGTAAATTTGTCCGTCTTATGCCGTCTTTAAAATAAAATTAAAAATTAAAAATTAGCACCATCAAAAACTTCCAAAACACCTAAAATATTGAAAATTAACAACTATAACTTAGATTTAGAAAAAATTCCTCCAAAATTTTATCAAAATATAATTTGAATATCAATGATTTTCCAAACAAGAAGAAATGTGATTACACTACAGTCTGGGGAATCATTAGATTACTGGATGGTACATAACTTTTTTTTTTTCAATAGATGGTTCATAACCTCTTATCTTTTATTTCAATTTAAAGTGGGAAAATCTGAAATTTTGTCTCACCTCGGCCAAAGTTGCGTTGGGAATCCTAGCCCTAAAGGCGTCTGCAAGCTCCTTCTTGAGAGGTGCAGCGCCTGGCATGACCATTCTGATAGACGACATATCATATTTTTCCACTATCGGATTCCTGGCAATGTCCAGAACAATCGGAGGCACGAACGGAGCGACAGTGACCTTGAATTTTTGTATCAGCTCCAGCAACACATGGATTTCGAATCTCTGCATAATCAAGAAATCCGCACCTACTCTGAGAGAACCGAGTAGCAGGGTCTTACCATAAATATGAAACAATGGCGGCATGCACAGAATCACATCCTCGGAATGCAGGTACAAATTGGGATTCTCGCCGTCCATGTGCTGTACAACGGAAGAAACGAGCGCCTCGTGTGTGAGCATCACGCCCTTGGGAAGTCCAGTCGTTCCAGAGGAATAGGGCAGAGCCACCAGGTCATGAGGTCGAATCCCGACAAAGGGTATCTCATTCTCGTCAGCCTCTGCCAGAACCGAGAAATGCAGGCACCCCCTCGGAGCCCCTGTGTCAATTGTAATAACCAGAAGTGAACTTTTTTCCTTTTCAAGATCGCACAATATCTCAACATAGGAGGCCTGAGTGACGATAACTCGAGCCTCGGATGCCATTGCCTGCTTCGCAATCTCACCTGGCGTATAGAAAGGATTGGCAGTCGTCACAATGGCGCCAATTCGAGACGAACCCAAGAAAACGAAAGCGAACTCTGGGCAATTGGGCAGCAAAAGCATAACGACATCTCCATGCCCGATGCCGAGCTTGGCCAAACCAGAGCTGACCCTGCGAGAAATCAAATCGACTTCTCCATAGGAATAAACCTTCCCATTCGATCCCTATAAAATGCATGGCCTCTCTGCAAATTCCCCCAATCTCTCGAAACAATAATCGTGCAGAGAAAGATGGTTGGAGATCTCAATATCAGGAAGCTTGGATCTAAACAAATACAAAGGCTCCCCATCCCTCTTCCATTGTCAAGAGTACCCGATCCCGCCATGATCATTAAGCTCTGAAGTTGGTCGCAACGAAAGAACCTAATCCTTGGGATTGCCAAAGGGTTGGTTTATCTACACGACGGTACTAAGCATACCATTTATCACAGAGACATCAAACCCACTAACATTCTGCTGGATGATGAAATGAATGCTTGCGTGGCAGATTTTATTCCATTATCGCTTATGCGTCATGGAACAGTTACAACTATTCAACTACCATTAATGAAATGATGAACAATACTCTAATCGTCTAATACATAATCAAACGACACACAGCGATGACAGGTAGATTTTAGGGAAGTTCATTTCAAAGGGAAATGCCTTATGGCGTAATTATATAAAAATATATAATTTTTAATTTTAAAATATAACAGGTATGAAAGTATAATAGGAAATAAGTAAAATAAAGTATTTAAAAGTCTGATATCTTATTATAAATTGAAATATATTATATCAGGGCAAAGCTATTATAGCTTTAGATTTATTAAATATGCAAAGCTATTATAGCTTTAGATTTATTAAATATTTAAGGTGATTAGATTTGTTTGAAGTTTAAATGTTTTTTAAAGAATTAAAGTTGAGAAAAAGTTTGTATTATGAGTTATTTGATTTTTTTTTTTTCCATAGTCAACAAATCTGAGGTTAAGATAAATGTAAATCTGAGATTAAGATGTATATTTGTTCTTTATATATGTACAAAATATATCAATTCTATCTTGATCATGTAAGGAATTATATATCTCTTTTATTTTGAGCAACATACACAAAAGTAAATCTATCTTAAATTTGGATCTATTATATGTAAAGAGGGATCAAATTTGTTGAGGTGTAAACATCTTTTAGAGGGAAAAAAGAGATTTGATCACTATGTATCCTTAATAGATCCAAAGTTAACATGAATCTATGGTGGTTATTTATGTATATACACCATATATCAACCATATATCACATGCATGTTAAGTATGGAAGGAACTACACATCTCCATCATGTTTAGTAGCATATATGTGTGTGTGTGTGTGTGTAAACTCCACAATAAGCATGGAAGAGATTTCACATCCCCTTCATTTTGAGCAACATGCCAATACAATTTTCCAATGATATAATTCTTCATGACAATGTATTTTTTCATTATTTAAATTGGATTTTTAAATACATAAATAGATTCACTACTTTAAAATTCTCTTTCTACATTTTAATTATGTACAATATACAGAGTGAACTTGTAGCTCCAAAAAAATCTATGAGAAAAAATTGACTAAAAATTACATTTTTTTCCAAATATTAGAATAATTAGATCAAATTAGTTGTTTTAATTTTGAGAAATTTCTGGTTTTCAATTGCTTTATATAATATGCATATAGTTGACATTAAAATATTTTATTCAACATTAACATTGAAATATCTTATTTTCAATTGTTTTATATAATATTTATATAGTTGACTTTGAAATATTTTATCCAACTGAACATTGAATAGTTTGTTTACGACCCATATTATTCACATAATTATTATTACTAAGACATGTCTTTGAAATATTTTACATTAAAGATGTATAATGAAATATTTTATAACTTAGTTTTTAAACCAACATAGAATAGTCATCATCGCGTGCTATCTTACAATGTATGTTAACTCGTCATTATTATTCAAAGAAAAAATTAAATATTCTATCTAAATATGTGTCATATTATCTTTTTCTTCTAATATAGTAAATCCAAATATTTGTATTATTCATATTTTTAAAATCCTACTCTTACCAACTTCATATTAAGAATTGAATGTATATCAATTTCCTTCTTATTAGGTAGTAATTGTTTTTTTTCACTTTTACTTACTTTTTATCTTTATATATTTCCAGTTGATATAAATTATTTTGTTTAAAGTTGGTATGAAATCTTATATATATATAATATATATATATATATATATATATATTTTTTTTTCCATTTTTTTTATATTAGTTAATATGAATATTCAAATATCTTTTTTAAAATCTACATCAAAATATTTTTTTAAATAATGGAGTTACATAATAAAACTATAAGACACTTTATTTTTATTTAAGATTGTTTATACAAAATTGATACAAAATTATATTATGCAGTATATATCTTTAAATATTTATTTATCATAAATATTAAAATATTATTTTTAATATATGTCAACTCTATGTTAAGAGCATAAATAATTCTAAGTACCCTATTTTATAACTTTATTGTTTTTTGTTTTATTTTTTATTTTTTTGTTAATGTGAAATCGTATTGTCTCAAAAAGCCTATAATGTTTTTTATGCTATGGCTACATCTAGTCACATTTTGCCTCAAGGGAAATCAACACTATTGATATTGGACAATACTCTATATTTATCAAAATTTCAACAACTAGCACTGCTAAGTCTATGCCAATTAAAATCAAGTAAACTACTAAAAGTGAAAGACATGCACCAGGTGGCTAAATATAACATCAAGAATCGAATGAAGTACCTGAGGCCAAATCCTTAGCTCTAGTTCTTGCTAGTGTTTTAGGCCACATTAGAGATTGCCTT
Organism: Pinus taeda; assembly: GCA_000404065.3. Lineage (NCBI taxonomy): Eukaryota > Viridiplantae > Streptophyta > Pinopsida > Pinales > Pinaceae > Pinus > Pinus taeda. The sequence goes on from APFE030004411.1 coordinate 7,619, forward strand.
TTATGTGAGTAAGTTGAGCATCCAAACTTCCAAGACAGGAGTGTTGATGGTGTCGAACATGTTGGATTTCATTCATGAGAGATATTATATCGTTGTGGTATTTATTTTTTTCCTTAATGACCCTACCTAAGAGTGTCTTTATTTGTCGGTGGAGGGTTATGCAGTCCAAATATTGACTTTGTATTCCCCTGTTATGTCTAGGTTTAGGAACCAATTTGAGTAATTTAATCTTGAATTTTAGATTATGATTAGGATTGGTGGTCATTAATGGTCAAGGCTTCAAGTTCATAAATTTCCTCTTTGATTTCTAGAGGAGTGGAAGAGTGAAAAATGGATGCTTCATATTGAGCTTGGGCTTGGGATCATGGTTGGCCCTAAGGACCTCTTCCACTAGACCCTCAATAGTAGTGCATCCTCTTTCATGACATGCTACATTGGGTTACCAGGAATCAATTGTTGAAATATGGCAACAAGAATACTCCAATTTAATTTGTCCTTGAATTAAATTGTGAATTAAAATCGAATTTAATATTAACAACTACTTGGAAATAATTAATTAATCTATTTTAAATTAATTAGTTGGAGAAATTCAAGTTAGAAGTCTTTCTGAAGTCATGCAAGAGTTATCCCTTAAATTATGGAGATAAGATTGAGTTATATTTGAGTTCTAATTAGTTAACTCAGTTTACTGAGTTAAGTCCAGTTAAATTAGTTCCAAACTGTTTGAGGAACTAATAGTGAGTTAATAGTCAGTTGATGCATTAATGCACTCAACTAGTGCTACTCCAGTTAACTAAAGATTTTATCATCAGAAACTCATGCATGTCTATTCTGAGAAAGACCTAGTTGATATTAATGTTCAAGGACAGTGTACTATCAATTCATTCTTGAGGATTGCATAGTTTTTAAGGCTTGTTTTTCCACTTGGTACAAGGATAATCATCCACAAGGAACAACGCAAGGAAATAGGAGCCTGGAGGGCAAAGAGGAAGGCTGGAGAGAAGCCAAAATTGCCTGTGAGCATCTGTGAGGATTGTACTGAGAGCTGGCTAGCTATGAGAGCTAAGGATTTGTATAATTCATATGTATTTCCACCATGTATGATAATACAATAGTGTGGGGTTTTTATCTGAGGCTTTCCCCAAAGTATTTTCATGTGTATTGTGCCATTGATTCTTCTTCATCTGGTTAGATTGTTCAGCTCGATCTTTAAGCTTCCGCAAATTGATAGTAGAAATAGGTTATAGTATTCTGCTTTGATTTATATTGCATTATCGGGTTAACCTATCACACATTTTCTGCATGGTATCAGAGCTGTGAAAAATATAGTGAGAAGAGAATTTGAAGTATGAAGTTTGGGGTTGCAGGTGCAAATCGAATTCATATCAGACTTCAAGGTTGGCCAATGGAGTTCTATGGCTTGAGACTCGCGTATGCCTTGGAAGGTAGTTCGAATTACATAGCATGGAAAGATAGAATGGAAGTTGTATTAGAAGACAATGGCTTGAAGGAATTCATTGATCAAGAAATCCCAAAGCCAGCTTCAACTAATGCACAAGAGTTGGTCAAGTGGAAGAAGTGTATGGCAAAGGCAAGCCAGATCATCCTTGAGGGAGTTTGAGACCTTATTATCTCGAGTCTCCATGGGAAGGATACTCCATTTTCACTCTGGAAGACATTGAAGGACCTCTACCAGAACAGTAGCGACCAGAGGAAATTGGCGCTTAAGGATAAGCTTCAAATAATTAAGATGGAGAAGGGAGATACTATTTCCACATATATGAACAAGCTCAACACCTATAGAGATGAGCTTGGCAATGTGGGAATAACTACTGCCGATGATGATATGGTGAGCCTCACTCTCCTTGGCCTTCCAAAGAGTTGGAATAACTACCAGGACTCTATGAATGGAAGGGAGAAACTTTCGGATTGGGAACGACTGTGGTAAGATCTTATGCTGGAGGAGATCAGGAGGAGCACACGCGATGGTTCTTCATCCAAGAATGATGATGAAGAAAATATGGCCTTAGGAAGTAAGGCAAGGAAAGGGAATGGGAAGGCTTCCCATTTCAAATCGAATTCTTCTCATGGAGGGAAGAAGGGTGACATGTCTAAAGTAAGATGCTTTAATTGTCACAAGATGGGACATTATGTGACTAATTGCCCATCGAATAAGTCCAAGAAGGGATCCTCGGAAGGATTGGAAGGTGAGGCATTAGGCTCTCAGTTCGAAATGGACTTTACCCTCATCGCATGCATGGTGTCATCGATGATGGGTTGTGTATGGTATCTTGACAGTGGAGCCTCATTCCACATGACCAGTGATAAAAATTTATTCAGTGCCTTGGAGGAGAAAGACCTCAAGATGCACATAGAGATAGGTGACGACGAAAGGTATAGTGTTTCAGGAGTGGGCATGGTTGCTTTTCAGAGGGAGAATGGAGCTCCTCTCACCTTGACAGATGTGATGTATGTGCCTGGATTGAAGAAGAATTTGGTATTGGTCGCGATGTTTGAGGACAAAGGCTACGATGTTGTCTTCATTAAAGGAAAGGCATTCATAAGACACATAGCCATGGGTTAGACCAAGAGGATAGGGATTTGGGTGAAGAATCTCTATAAACTAGAGGTAGATGATTGTGTAGCATTGAGTACGAAAGCAGAATTGGTGCAAAGCCAAGACATTGGCGAGTTGTGGCACAGGAAGTTGGGCCATTTGCATCATGGGGCTTTGAAGATAATGCAACAGATATCTAAAGGACTTCCCAAAGGTAAACTTGAGCAAGTTGAGACATGCAAAGGTTGTACCTTGGGAAAGTACACCAAATCTTCCTTTCATGATCAAGGCAGTCGAGTAGAGGCTATCTTAGAGCGAGTTCATACTGATTTGGCATCCATAGCAAACCAAAGGTATTATGTGACTTTCATTGATGACTATTCTCGTAAATGCTGGATTTATTTCATGTAGAAGAAGGACCAAACTTTCACAAAGTTTTGTGAGTTCAAAGCTTTGGTCGAGAAAGAGTCAGGGAAGAAGATCAAGGCCTTGAGAAGCGAAAAAGGTGGAGAATATGTCTCTCAAGAGTTTAAGGACTTCTTTGCAGCGAAAGGAATTAAACAAGAGTTGACAGCACCTCATAGCCCCCAACAGAATGGGGTGGCCGAGAGGAAGAATAGAACTATTGTAGGGCAACACGGGAAATGTTGCATGACCAAGGCCTACCACTTCACTTGTGGGCTGAGGCATGCAACATACTGGTCTATTTGAAAAATAGAAGCCCGCATCGCATACTTGGGATGAAGACACCAGAGGAAGCTTTCTCCGGTAAGAGACCAGATGTGGGTCACTTCAGGATCTTTGGCTCATCGGGTGTACTTGCTTACCAGTTGGAGGATAGTAGTTCGCAGAGATCTCAAGTTTGATGATCAGAAGGCCATGCGAGTTTCCCTTGAGAGGGAGCTCCAACTACAGGCTGTGGAGGAACTGTTGGTTCCTAAGGAGGAGGAGCCTCAGACTGATGCGGAGTAGCTGTATGCAGAGGTTCCAGGGGTGGAGATATGCACTCAAGCAAAGTCTTCCAGAGATGGATGGAAGCGCACAAGAGAATCAAAAAGATTGTTGGAGGATGTGAGAGAGAATGTGGGAGCACCATCTTCTCAGCACAGACAGAGGAGGTCACCTGAGAGGTACACTGGATACATGGCCCTTACTAGGGAATGTGTTGAGATCGAGCCATCTTCCTTTGAGGAAGCAGTGCAACAGCCGATTTGGGTTGATGCTATGGTAGAGGAATATGACTCCATAGTTCGTAATAATGTTTGGGACGTGGTTCCGAGACTGGAGAACAAGTTAGTTCTGAGTTCCCGTTGGCTTTACAAGGTAAAGAAAGCTGCTGATGGTAGTGTGGAGAAGCATAAGGCAAGATTTGTTGTCCGTGGCTTTTCACAAGTTGAGGGGATTGACTATGATGAGACTTTTTCTCTTGTCGCAAGGTACTCATCTATCAGATCTATGTTGGCACTATCAGCATAGATGGGTTGGAAGATCCATCAGATGGATGTGAAGACTGCATTCCTCAATGGCCAGATTGAGGAAGAGGTGTACATAGAGCAGCCAAAAGGTTTTGAGACCTTCGATCGTGAGTCGCATGTGTGCCGACTGAAGAGAGCATTGTATGGGCTGAAGCAAGCACCTCGTGCATGGTACACCAGGATAGATAATTACTTCACTCGGTTGGGCTTCACAAAGAGTGAAGTGGATGTGAACCCGTACCACGTCATGGTGAAAGGTAAGCTGTTGATCATCATACTTTATGTTGATGATATCATATTGACTGGTGATGATCAGTTGATCGTGTCTTGCAAGGAGGACCTTGCAATAGAATTAGAGATGAAAGACATGGGTCTGATGCATTACTTCCTTGGAATGGAAGTGTGGCAGAAGGATGGGGAGTTGTTTGTGTCTCAGGGCAAGTATGCCAACGAGATACTTAGGAGATTTCACATGGAGAAGTGCAAGCCCATGCAGACTCCTCTAGCAGGTAACTAGAGGAAGGAGGTTTCTACTTCAAGAGAAGTGGCAGAGGCTACTATGTACAGGCAGCTTGTGGGTTCACTGATGTACTTAATGAACACATGAATAGATTTGTGCTATGCGGTGAACCAGCTGAGTCAAGCGATGGTTCAACCTACCAAGATGTTTTGGAAGGCGGCAACGCATGTATTGAGATACCTTAGAGGCAAATATCAGTATGGACTAGGGTACAAATGGACAGAGGGAGTGAAGCAACATGGCTTCACTGATGTAGATTGGGCAGGGAGTCCATCAAATTTGAAGAGCACATTAGGAGGGATTTTCAACCTTGGGTCAGCAGCAATTTCTCGGTACAATAGGAAACAGAGGTCGGTTGCACTCGGCTCGGCAGAGGTAGAATACATGGCTGCAAGTCAAGCAACATGTGAGGGCATCTGGATGCAGAAAATCCTAGTTGGTTTGTTTGATCAGAGGATGGATCCAACTATGATCTATTGTGATAATCAAAGTTGTATCAAACTCTATGAGAATCCAGTATTTCATGATAGGTCCAAACACATCGACATCCAGTATCATTATCTCAGAGACTGTGTAGTGAGGAGGATCATGTTGCTGTAGTATATTTCGATAGAGGAGCAAGGTGCTGACATTTTGACAAAGGCATTGTCAAAGTGTAAATTCAAGTTCCATAAAGATAGGATCGGGGTGGCAGATAATCCCTTTCTTGTTGAGAGGGAGTGTTGAAATATGGCAACAAGAATATTCTAACTTAATTTGTCCTTGAATTAAATTGTGAATTAAAATCAAATTTAGTCTTAACAACTCCTTGGAAATAATTAATTAATTTATTTTAAATTAATTAGTTGGAGAAATTCAAGTTAGAAGTCTTTCTAAAGTCATGCAAGAGTTATCCCTTAAATTAAGGAGACAAGATTGAGTTATATTTGAGTTCTAATTAGTTAACCCAACTTACTGAGTTAAGTCCAGTTAAATTAGTTCCAAAATGTTTGAGGAACTAATAGTGAGTTAACAGTCAGTTGATGCATTAATTCACTCAACTAGTGCTACTCCAGTTAACTGAAGAGTCTCTCATCAGAAACTCATGCATGTCTATTTTGAGAAAGACCCAGTTGAGATTAATGTTCAAGGACAGTGTACTATCAGTTGCATGTGTTTTCTCATGGAGAAAACTCATGCATGCAGTCAAGGATTCATCCTTGAGGATTGCGCGGTTTGAAGGCTTGTTTTTCCACTTGGTAAAAGGCTAATCATCCACAAGGAACAACACAAGGAAATAGGAGCTTGGAGGGTAGAGAGGAAGGCTGGAGAGAAGCCAAGATTTCCTGTGAGCATCTGTGAGGATTGAACTTAGAGCTGGCTAGCTGTGAGAGCTAAGGCTTTGTATAATTCCTATGTATTTCCACCATGTATGATAATACAATAGTGTGGGGTTTTTATATGAGGCTTTCCCCAAAGTATTCTCATGTGTATTATGCCATTGATTATTCTTCTTCTGGTTATATTTTTCATCTTGATCTTTAAGATTTTTCATATTGATAGTAGAAGTAGGTTATAATATTTTGCTTTGATTTATATTGCATTATCGGGTTAACCTATCATAGATTTTCTACATCAATATAAAAATATCACCAAAATTCCTAGAAACTAGGGGGGATGTAAAATAGAGAACTAAATAAAAATAAAGTAAAGAAAACTAAAATTTCTGGGGGAGTCTGTATCAACTTATTGTGAGATGGAGCATGTGAGGGGATGCAGATAAAGGACTCCAAGTACGGTCCAACAAGGACACAGAGACATGAATACCAAAACCAATGCTCACCCCCACTATGCTTTAAGAACTACATACTAGTAATTATGAAATAGAAGGCAACCCATTAGAAAAGTTGAAAAAACATAAGGAATTAAAAATAGGACGAATTACCTAATGTTGTTTGACCTATCAAGCTTGAACCTGTGTCTTTGTTAGGATGAATTGATGGTTGTCACCACCCTCCCTTACATGAGTTGTCATTGCAATTTCCACCAACATTGGAGAGAGTGGCTAAAATATTGTCTTTGGCCTTCTCCCCTCGCTATTGCTCAACATCCAACACATGCATTGGAGATTGGCATCCCCAAAGACTAAACCTCCAGGAATTTCCATGCATGCCAACCCTTGCCCATGGAAATATGTCATCCTCCATACCAGAGTAGAAACACACAACTTTCTGCATAACATTGAATCATGGTAGTCAAGTTCGAGCCCCACATGCCTTGTTTCATGGGGGAATTGTCCCACCTACAATTGAGGGATGTCGTAGGTGCACTAGTTAACAAAGAGTCTACCAAACAAGAAATATTAGACAAAGAGTAGCTTTCCATGTTATTATGAAAGGAGGTAATAGTTTTTTGCATCTATAAATGCATGGGGTGGGTTGGGCATGCCACACCTTCATGAAAGATCATATTGGGTGAATGCATAATTATCATCACTCAAACATATTTCTTTTCGAGTTGGTTGCAATTTTTGTTTAGTTCAATTTTGGTTTGGTTAGACCTTCGTGTTTGCAGTAGAAAGTTTCATCCTTAGTTATTTTGGTCCAAGTTGAGATTTGACACTCATTCCAAACCCAATGAAGAAATCTAACAAGGCCCACTAACCTATCTTGATTCCCAACACATTCAAATTTTGGTGTTAAATCAATGGGTTGGTGGAACATAAAAGAGCTTTGACCGATGTAATTTTATTTGACCTCCCGCGCTTGTTTATGACATGTGACATCATGATTGGAACAATGGTTGAACTTCCAACAAAAGAATGGAGAAATGAACAGTTGGAAAAATTGATATAGAGAAAGAGTAGTTACGAGGTAATGAATAGGGGAATTTATTAAAAAAATGGTTGAAGTGGTGTTCATTATAGAGGAATAAAGAAGAAAAAGGATGAAATGGTTTCCATTAGAGGGAAATCAAGAGGATAATGTTGAAGCAGTTTACATTTGAGAGGAAAGAGAAATTTCAAAGAAAGTGTTATGAATTGACGTCATAATATTGTAATCTTGGAAGAGATTAAAACTATAAATTACTCATTAAATTTTGTTTAATAAAACACCTTATTTTGTTGTTGTGTATATTGTATTTTTCTTTGTGTGAACTCTATTATGTGTTTGGGCTTACCCCCGAGCGTGACTGCTCCAATTGGTATTAGGGTCAGTTTGAGAATTGAGTGTATTAAAAGATACAATTATGAGGATATTTGTGGAGGGTAAGATGAAAAAGATAGAAGACCTATAACTGTAGAGAGCTTGTGTATAATGGCATATCATGGATGTGGTAGAAGAGGAGGGGCACAGAGAGAAGAAAACCTTGCTATGATGGAAATGTTGAGAGGAATAATAGTTAGGCTTGAATTTATTAAGACAACACATCATAGGGGTGTCCAAGTTATTAATTTTAGTGATGAAGAAAAATAACAAGTTGAAGTAATAAAAGAAGGAAATGACCCTGAAATCGTTGAGGGGGAAGAAAGGTTCATTTGAGCCATAAATAGAGTAAATGACAAACCTTGCTTTAATCCTCCAACCTGTAATGGTAACTCGAATCTAGATGAATTTTTGGATTGGATATTTGAGATGGAGAAATAGCTTGATTTTGAAGATGAAAAAGAAGACAAAAAAGTGAAATATGCAAATGCGAAGTTGAAAGTAAATGTGTCCCTGTGGTGGAAACATGTGTAGGTTGATAGATAATGAAGACGCAAAGACAAGATAAAATTGTTGGATAGAATGGTCACAAAATTGAAACAAAGTTTTTTCTAGTTGACCATGACATAAGCTTGTTTTGAAAATTATAGAATTTGAAGCAAAGAGAATTAAGTATTAAGGAATACATAGAGAAATTATACAAACTGAGTATATGAGCAGGCCACATTAAAGATGGGGTAGAACACGTATCAAGGTATTTAAATGTCTTATGTATATCAGTCCAAGATTAAATATTTTTTTTCAAATTCTATAGTGTAGAGAAGGACTATCAACGTGATTTGAAGGTTGAAGAGAAATTGAATAGGAAGAAATAGAATAATAATAGAGGAAGAAGCATAAATTCTCATGGTAGAGGACAAACTAGTTGTGGAAGAGGAATTTCTAACAAAGAAGATGAAGTTGATACCTCTCAGACAAGTTCTTCCACTCATGAAGTGGGAGGTAGAGGAAATTATCATGGGAGTGTTGAGTTCTTGTGGAAACAACACAATTTTGGGAGAGGATGAGGCATATGTTTCATTGGTACATGTTATCGATGTGGAGAAGCTAGGCATAAATATTTTGAATGTCCAGAGATTCAAGGTGGAGGTATAGGAAAGTAGGCCAAAATTCATATGAACCAAGCTGAGGATGAATTTGTAGAATCATCACAACATGGAGAGGATCCATATGATGGAAAATCCTTGATGTTGAGAAGGATTTTATTAAGCCTAGAGAATGTTGAATCTAAAACAATTAAGAGAAGAAACATGTTTAGAACTAGATGTCAATCTCATGGTATGTGTTGCAAGGTGATTGTAGATAGTGGTAGCACAAAAAATATTGCGTTTGAAGAAATGGTGAAGAAATTGAAATTAAGAAGATCAAAACACCCCAACCCATAAAAAGTATCATGGTTGCAAAAGCAGCATGAAATGGTTGTAAGAGAACAATGTTTGGTAAATTTCCAAATTGGTAATTATAAAGATGAAATACTTTGTGACGTAATGTAAATGGATGCTTGTGATGTAGAAATTTTCACTGTAGATCACCTGATAATGCAATGTAACTAATGCAAAATACTTGATCTACTTCTACTATCAAACTTTGCGGAAGCTTAATTGATTTGAGCAAGATCAAGTAGAACACATATAATAGAGAAGAAGAATCAATACACATGAAACACAGAAGAATACTCTGGGGAAAGCCTCAGCTAAAAACCCCGCTATCTGTATTATCATACAAGTGGAAATATCTCATGATTACACAAAGATTTAGCTCACAAGTTATCCAACTCTCAGTAGAATACCTCACTGCTGTTCATAGACAGAACAAACAACACATATGCCTTCCTTCAGTCCTCCAAGCCTCCTATTTCCTTGTGCAGTTTCTCCTGGGTCCTCTAGCTGCCACCTGTGTGATTCTCACCTCACACACTGCTCTGACCTCTGTAGTAACTGTGCAATCCTCAAGGAATGAATTCATTCTGCATGCAAGAGATATCCTCATGGGAATATTCCTACTAATGATAGTACACTATCCCATCCTTTGATCTCAACGGGGTCTCTATCTGAACTGACATGCATGAGTTATTTATGAGAGAATATTCAATTATATGAAGCACACTAGTTGCATGCATGCGTGCATTGACTAACTGAACTCACAATCAGTTCCACAAACTGTTGGAACTAATCTAACTAGACTTAACTCAGTTAACTAAGCTAACTAATTACAACTCAAAGTACAACTCATCCTGATCTCCTTAATTAAGGGAAAACTTCCTCAATCAAAGGGATAACTGTTACATGTCTTCACATAGACTTCATGTTTGATTTTATCCAACTAATTAACTCAAGATGAATTAATTAATTATTTTACAAACAGTTGCTGAGATCAAGTTCGAATTTTAATTCTCAATTTTAATTTAGGTACTAATTAAAATTGGAATGTATCCCAAAATTCTATCTATAGCAATGCTATTTTTAGCATTTCTTGTTGCTATTTCAACACTCCCTCTCAACAAGAAAGGGATTACCTGTCACCCCGATCTTGTCTCTGTGGAACTCGAATTTGCATTTTGACAATGCCTTAGTCAAAATGTCTGCATCCTACTCCTCGGTTGAAACATACTGCAATAACATGATCCTCTTCACCACACAGTCTCGAAGATGATGATATCGGATATCGACGTGCTTGGGCCTATCATGAAATACTGGATCCTTAGAGAGTTTGATACAACTCTGATTATCGCAATAGATCACAGTTGGATCCATCCTTTGATCAAACAACCCAACTATAATTTTCTGCATCCAAATGGCCTCACATGCTACCTAGCTTGTAGCCATGTATTCAACCTCTATTGACCTAAGTGCAACTAGCCTTTGTTTCTTGCTGTACCAAGAAATTGTAGATGAACCAAGGCTGAAAATTTCTCCTGAAGTGCTCTTCCAATTTGATGGACTCCCTGCCCAATATGCATATGTGAAGCCCTAGAACTTCATTCCCTCTGTCCGTCTGTACCATAATCCATAATGAGATGTGCCTCTGAGGTATCTCAACACATGCTTAGCTGCCTTCCAAAATATCTTGGTAGGCTGAACCATAGCTTGACTCAACTGGTTCACTGCAAAGCACAAATCTGGTCATGTGTTCACTAAATACATCAATGAACCCACAAGCTGCCGATACACAGTAGCAGCTACTACCTCACCTGAAGTAGCATCCTCCTTCCTCTAGTTACCTACTAGAGGAGTCTGCAAGGGCTTGCACTTCTCCATGTGGAATCTCCTGAGTATCTCATTGGCATACTTTCCTTGAGACACGAACACTTCCCCATCCTTCTGCCACACTTCCATGCCTAGAAAGTAATGCATGAGACCCATGTCTTTCATCTTGAACTCTATTGCAAGGTCCTGCTCGCAAGACATGATCAACTGACCATCACCTGTCAATATCATATCATCAACATAACGAAAAATGATCAAATTCTTACCTTCTACCATGATGTGGTATAGGTTTGCATCTGCTTCACTCTTTGTGAAGCCCAACCCGATGAAATAGCTGTCAATCCTGGTGTACCAAGCACGAGGTGCTTGCTTCAGCCTGTACAAATATATCTTGAGTCGGCACACATGTGACTCACGATCAAAGGTCTCAAATCCTTCTGATTGTTCTATGTACACATCTTCCTCAATCTTTCCATTGAGGAATGCAACCTTCACATCCATCTGATGGATCTTCAACCCATCAGTGTTGATAGCGCCAACATCGATCTCATAGATGAGTATCTTGGTACTGGAGAAAATGTCTCATCATAGTTGATATCCTATACCTGTGAGAAACCACGGGCAACAAACCTTGCCTTATGTTTCTCCACACTACCATCAGCTGCTTGCTTTACCTTGTAAAGCCAACGAGAACTCACCATTGACTTGTTCTCTGGTCTTGGAACAACATCCCAAACACTGTTCCGAACTATGGAGTCATACTCCTCCACCATAGCATCAACCCAAACTGGTTTCTACACTGCTTCCTCGAAGGAAGATGGTTCGGTCTATATACATTTCCCAACAAGGGCCATGTAACTAGTGTACCGCTCAGGTGACCTCCTCTTTCTGCGCTAAGAAGATGGCTCTCCCACATTCTCTTTCACATCCATCAACAATCTGTCAGCTTCCCTTGAGCATGTCTGCCCATCTCTGGAAGACTCTGCATGAGTGGATGTCTCCACTCCTAGATCCTCTGCATGCGGTTGCTCCGTATCAATCTGAGGCTCCTCCTCCTTAGGAACGAAAAGTTCCTCCTTTGCATGCATCTTGAGCTCCCTCTCAAGAGAAAATCACATGGCCTTCAACTCATCGAACTTAAGATCTTTGCAAACCATTGTCCTCTGACTGGTAGGAAAATACACCCAATAGTTGTGGGGAGTATCAGTGTACCCCACAAGTATCCCCAACTCTGCTGTTAGCTCTATCTTTTTTCCAGGCATCTTTGGTCACATGGAAAAGTACCGATGAGCCAAAGATCCTAAAGTGACTCACATCTAGTCCTTCCCAGCGAAAGCCTCCTCTGGTGTCTTCATCCCAAGAATGTGATGCAGGCTTCTATTCTGCAAGTATACCGTTGTATTGCATGCCTCAGCCCACAAATGAAGTGGTAGGCCTTGGTCATGCAACATCGCCCGAGCTGCTCCCACAATCATTTTGTTCTTCCTTTCGGGCATCCCATTCTGATGTGGGTTATGGGGTGTTGTCAACTCCTATTTAATTCGTTTTTTTGCACAAAGGTCCTTAAACTCTTGAGAGACATACTCTCCACCATTGTCACTTCGCAAGGCCTTGATCTTCTTTCCAGATTCTTTCTCAACCAAGGCTTTGAAATCACAAAACCTTGAGAAGGTTTGATCCTTCTTCTCCATGAAATATATCTAGCATCTACGAGAAAAGTCATCAATGAAAATAACATAGTACCTTTGTTTAGCGGTGGAGGTTGTCGAGAATGGTCCACACACATCTGTATGAACTCACTCCAAGATTGCTTCAGCTCGACTGTCTCAATTTTTCATACTTACCCAAGGTACAACCTTTGCATGTGTCGACTTGCTCAAGTTTACCCTTGGGAAGTCCGATAGAAATCTGCTGCATGATCTTCAAGGCCCCATGGTGCAAGTGGCCCAATCTTCTATGCCATAGCTCGACAATATCTTGGCTTTGCACCAACTCTGCTTTGCAACTCAATGCAACACAATCATCTACCTCCAGCTTGTAGAGATTCTTTACTCGAATCCCAATCCTCTTGGTTTGACCCATGGCGATGTGTCTTAAGGATGCCTTTCCTTTATTGAAGACTACATCATAGCCTTTGTCTTCTAACATTGCAACGGATTCCAGGTTCTTCTTTAGTTCAGGCACATACTTTACATCAGTTAGGGTGAGAGGAGCTCCATGATCCCTCTGAAACACAACCGTGCATTCACCTAAAACACGGTACTTTCCATCATCACCCATCTCTATGCGCATCTGGAGGTCCTTCTCCTCCAAGGTACTGAATAAACTCTTGTCGCTATTCATGTGGAATGAGGCTCCATTATCTAGGTACCAAACACAACCCACCATCGATGAAACCATGCATGCGATGAGGGTAAAATCCAATTCGAACTGTGAGGCCAGTGCCTCACCATCTGATCCTTTCAAGGATCCCTTCTTGGATTTCTTCAGTGGACAATTTGTTGCATAGTGGCCCACCTCATGACAATTAAAGCATCACACTTTAGATTTGTCAATATTCTTCCCACCATGGGAAGAACTCGATTTGGAATGGGAAAGCTTCCCTTTCCCTTTCCTCGTCTTACTTGCTAAGACTAGATTTTCTTCATCATCAGCTTTGATGAAGAACCTTCTCTAGTGCTTCTCCTGATCTCCTCCTGCATCAGATCTGACCACAGTCATTCCCAATCTGGCAGTTTCTCTCTTCCATTCACCGAGTCTTGGTAGATATGCCATCTCTTAGGAAGATCGAGGAGAGCAAGACTCACCATGTCATCATCGGCTATCGTGATTCTTACACTTCCAAGCTCATCCCTGCAAATGGTGAGCTTGCTCAGATATGTAGAGATCGTGTCGCCCTTTTCACACTTGATTTTCCGAAGCTTGTCTTTCAGCGCCAACTTCCTCGGACCGCTGCTATTCTAATATAGATCCTTCAATGTCTTCCACATTGAAAATGGTGTATCCTTCCCATGGAGACTCGAGACAATATGGTCTCGAACTCCCTCCAGAAGAATCCTTCTCGCTCTAGGCACACATTTCTTCCATTCTGCCAATTCTTAGGCATTAGCTGCTGCTGGCTTGGGGACTTCTTGATCAATGAAGTCCTTCAAACTGTTGTCCTCTAATACCGCTTCCATGTGATCCTTCCAGGCTATATAATTTGAGCTACCATCTAGAGCATACTCGAGTCTCAAGCCATTGAACACCATTGGTGAACTTTGAGATGTGATAAGAATTCGATTTCTACAATCAAGAACTTCAAACTTCTAACCTCTCCCTTATTTGTATATAGTTCTCTACTTTGATCACCTTTGCTCTGCTACCATGTAGAAATTTCTCTATATAGCAGCCAACTCTGATACCATGTAGAAATTTTCACTGTAGATCACCTAATAATGCAATGTAACTAAAGAAAAATACTTGATCTACTTCTACTATAAAACTTTGCAGAAGCTTAATCGATTTGAGCAAGATCAAGCAGAACACATATAACAAAGAAGAAGAATCAATACACATGAAACACAAAAGAATACTCTGGGGAAGGCCTCAGCTAAAAACCCCGCTATTTGTATTATCATACAAGTGGAAATATCTCAGGATTACACAAAGCTTTAGCTCACAAGCTATCCAACTCTCAATACAATCCCTCACTATTGCTCATAAACAAAATAGACAACACATATGCCTTCCTTTAGTCCTCCAAGCCTCCTATTTCCTTGGGTAGTTTCTCCTGGGTCCTCTAGCTGCCACCTGTGTGATTCTCACTTCATCAATCAAAGGGATAACTGTTGCATGTCTTCACATAGACTTCATGTTTGATTTGCTCCAAATAATTAACTCAAGATGAATTAATTAATTATTTTACAAACAACTGCTAAGATCAAATTTGAATTTGAATTCTCAATTTTAATTTAGGGACTAAGTAAAATTGGAATGTATCCTGAAATGCTATTTATAGCAATGCTATTTTTAGCATTCCTTCTTGTTATTTTCAACATGTGGCATCTTACAAGGTAGGGCGTGTCAATGTGATAGGCATGTTGTACATGATGGAAAAATAACACCTACATCATCAAGAAAGATGGTCAGGATTTTGTTCTGAATCTGAATGAAAGATAAAGAAGAGGATAGAAGGTATTTCGAGAGTGTGTTTAATTTCATGGAAGAGATTCTTGAAAGATCTAAAGAAATACATTATGCTATTGTTTCCTACCCAACATAAAACATGACAGTAGAAAAGGATGAAAATCTACCCATATAAATTCAAGCATTGATAGATGAATATGCAAATATAATGATGAAGGAATTGCCAGATGGACTACCATCAATAAGGGAAATCAATCATTGCATGGATTTGATTCTAGGCTCAAGCCTGTTGAATAAGGAAACATATAGGATGATGCTTTAGGAGAATGAGGAAATAGATCAATAAGTTTAAGAGTTTTTGGACAAAGGGATGACTAGGGAGAGTCTCAGTCCTTTTGTTGTTCCTATCATATTGATACCAGAGAAAGGAGGTGCATGAATAATGTCTATAGATTCTTGACCAATTAATGAGATTACTATCAAATATAGGTCTCCATTTCACTATATGGATGATTTAATGGATTGTTTGAGTGGAGTAAGGTATTTCACAAAGATTGACTTAAAAAGTGGGTACCATCAAATGATAATTCATGAAGGGATGAGTGGAAAACAAAATTAAAAATGAAGGATGGATTATATGAGTGGCTAGTTATGCTATTTAGACTGATGAATGCACCTAGTACATTCATGAGATTGATGAACCAAGTACTTAAGACCTATCTTTGTAAGTTTGTCATAGTATATCTTGATGATATTTTAATTTTCAATAAGACAAAGGAAGAACATTTAGGACATATTAGGGTTGTATTGCAAAGGTTGAAAGAGGAAAAGCTAATGGTAAAATTTTAAAATTGCACCTTCATGAAGAAGGAGTCAATTTATTTAGGATGTGTAGTTTTAGAAGAGGGGTTGAAAATGGACCCTTAGAATGTAAGGGTTAATTTTGATTGATCATCACTAAGAAAAATGTTTGAAGCCTGTAAAATAGTAAATCCATGAAAATGAGGACACCCTTATGATTTGTTTTCTTCATAACTGCAAGCCTACTTGTTATTCCACTCAACATTTCCATTATAGAAATAATTGCTTCTCTCTATGCCCTTCCTCTTCTGTCACATCCACGATGTGCCATTATATGCAAGTTCTCTAAAATTGTAGGTCTTCTCTCTTGTTCCTCTTACCCACCCCAAGTATCCTCATAACTTCATACATTTTGACACCCTCAATTCATGTAGAATTTTGTAGATTCTTTTTTACAAATCAGCTAGCTCTGATACCATGTAGAACTTTCACCTGTAGAACAAATCGATATATGCAAAGTCCTAAAGCATAATACTTTTTCTACTTCTACAAAACATTAAGCAGAAGCATAATCAAATTCATTGGCAACATCAAGTAGAAACATGCATAACTGATCAAGAGAAATAATCACACATAACACAAGATATATCCAGGGGAAAGCACCAGCATAAAACCCCAACCATGTATTATCAATCAAGTGAAAATCCTCTTCACAATACAAAATGAATTAGCTCAATAGCTATCCTGCTCTCTCTGTACTCTGATGATCTTCAATCAGAAGATGAAAATCATGGACTACTTAGGCCTCAATATATAGGCCACAAGTCCTCCAATCTCCTATAATAGATCTTTCTCCATGCAAGGAATACTTACTAGAAATATCCAAGCATCTGATAGTACATTGTCCCACATCTGATCTCAACTGGGTCTCTAACAAAACTAACATGCCACAGTTATCCATGAGTGAATCCTCAGTTATCTAAAATAATAGTTGTCACATGCATGCAAGCATTAACAAACTATATTTTATTATTTTAAAACCTTGTTAAAATAATCTAACTGGACTTGACTAGTTAGAACTAAGACAACTGATTCTCTCATTATAGAATCCATACTTTTTCCCTCAATCAGTGGAGGAAATTAAGGATAAATTCCTCAATCAGTGGGACAACTCATGTGCATGCTCACAAAGAATTCAAATTCAAATTTCCTTAACTAATTAACTCAACTGAATTAATTAATTAATATTTCCAACTGTTTTTAAGACCAAAATTAATTTTACTTCCTATAGATAGATTAGGGACTGCTATAAATAAGAAGGGACCCAGAAATTCTATTTTTAGACTTTCTATTTTTAGAAGTTTCACCTCTCACCCAATGTGGCCAATGACCTCACTGGCCAAACTGCTATTTTTAGACATGCTATTTTTAGCAAATCTATTTTTAACACATTCTAAATTTAACATTTCTTGTTGCACATTTTTCAACACTCCATCTCAACAAGAAAGGATTTCTCTCGAACCCGATCTTGTAACTTTGGAATGTTCTGTGTGCAATACATCTACCCGGTCCTCTTGCTCCAACAACACTTGGAACAAAAACACTCCCAAGTAACCACTATGTTGGGCTAGGAACATACTCTAATGCTGAAGCTATACCTGTTGCTGACAAGTGCTCCCTCTCTGACATCTGCGCTACTACAACATCTCCATGCATCTTGCACCATTGCACACATCTTTGTGCCACCTAGCACTATGCAAAACACTTGTGCCTCTCGCATTTTTGTAGCCTACTAGCTATGTGTTGTCATGGGATTTCGTGCACTGTCGCTCTCTCTGCCGCTCCATCCGCATCTGTCTCTACCCAATCATTCAGTTCCTGCTACTCCACATCAGGGCTCTTGTAGCAAGGTCTCATCTAAGAGGTTGGGTACCTCAAGGATCTTGCCCCTCCTTGGACGATCACTCTATATCGCCGCACCTCTTATCTGGAGGTATGGCTGCATGTGATCCTTCAGCCCATCTAGCTCGAAGTTTCCCCCTACTGGAGGTCTCTGCATGAGTAGATGCCTCTACTCGATCTCCTCTCAACTTCCCCTGTTGTAGCTGCTCCACAACCGCCTGAAGCTACTGCCCTAATCGTGCCTCCTCCACAATTGTCTGAGACTTCTTCTGGCTCTGCATGTTGAGCGGTAATATACCCTCCCTATCAACCACCAAGTCTCTAACCTTTGCCTTGCTCCTCAAGGCTTTGCATGCATCTCGTACCTCAAGTGCATACAGGTTCTTGGCTAGCACACCAATCTATTTCCACTTTCCCACCGTCACAAAATTTTCTAGAAAAGGAGCTGATTTTAAATCGATATCTCCTTCATCCGAACTCTGACTCAGCCAATTTTTTTTTTGGGTATTTTTCCGTAAGGAATCCAAATCTGCTATTTATTTCTGAAAATTTTCTACATAAATTTTCAGATCTACTCTGCAAACTCTCGGCCCAAAACTCAAAACTTTGAAATCTCTTCTCAGTATATTGTTCTCTTTTTGATCACCTGTGCTCCGATACCATGTAGTATTTTGTAGAAATTTTCCACAAATTAGCTAGCTCTGATACCATGTAGGATTTTTCTACAAATCAGCTAGCTCCGACACCATGTAGAAATTTCACCTGTAAAACAAACCGATATATGCAATGTCCTAAAGCATAGTACTTGTTCTACTTCTACAAAGCATTAAGCGGAAGCATAATCGAATTCATGAGCAACATCAAGTAGAAACATGCATAACTAATCAAGAGAAATCAATCACACATAACACAGAACATATCACTAGGGAAAGCACCAGCATAAAACCCCAACACCGTATTATCAATCAAGTGGAAATCCTCTTCAACATATAAAAAGAATCGGCTCAATAGCTATCCTGCTCTCTTTGTACTCTGATGATCTTCAATCAGAAGATGAAAATCATGGACTACCTAGGCCTCAATATATAGGCCACAATTCCTCCAATCCTATAATAGATCCCTCTCCATGCAAGGAATACTTACTAGAAATATGCAATCATCTGATAGTACACTGTCCCACATCTGATCTCTACTGGGTCTCCAATAGAACTGACATACAACAGTTATCCATGTTGTCACATGCATACAAGCATCAACAAACTATATTTTATTATTTTAACAACTTTTTAAAATAATCTAACTGGACTTGACTAGTTAGAACTAAGTCAACTGATTCTCTCATTATAGAACTCATACTTATTCCCTCAATCAGTGGAGGAAACTAAGGATAAATTCCTCAATCAGTGGGATAACTCATGTCCATGCTCACAAAGACTTCAAATTCGAATTTCCTTAACCAATTAACTCAATTGAATTAATTAATTAATATTTCCAACTGCTTTTAAGACCAAAATTAATTTTACTTCCTATAGATAGACTAGGGACTGCTATAAATAGGAAGGGACCCAGAAATTCTATTTTTAGAACTTTCTATTTTTAGTAGTTTCACCTCTCACCCAATGTGGCCAATGACCTCATTGGTCAAACTGCTATTTTTAGACATGTTATTTTTAGCAGATCTATTTTTAGCACATTCTAAATTTAACATTTCTTGTTGCACATTTTTCAACAGCCATTTCTCTAGTAGCTCCAATTTTGTCTCCCATTCACGGATCCTTTGATGAGAATTTAGTCCTGCTTCTTTATTGACTGCCTCAACAACTTCCCTGGTTATCTCCACTATGCCTATCATCATGATGGAATGATGATCTTTTATTATGTTTTCAACTAACATAGTCTCTTCTTTAAATTTGCCTTTAATCTTCTGTTGGTTACTTTCACTTTGTAGTTGTTGGTTCCTTATTGCCACCCTTACATCCTTACCCTCTTGTTGCTTCTGAACTTCCATTTCATCTCCAAATAACCCCTCCAGCAATTCAATTTCCTCCTTACATTTAGCAAGTGTCTTATCACAATGCTCTTAATTTCTAGCTTCATCCTTTACGCAGTCACTATTTCCTAACGATTCAATCGGACTGCCTTCCATAGACAATTTTGTTTCATGCATCTCCACATAAATAAGTTCCTGTTCAACACTTATAATCCTTGTATTCACACAACAATTGTCAGTTTGCAAAATGTATGGCTCAATAACCTCAACTAACGTTTCACATATCAGCTTTTCAGGCTTATCTTCATCTCCTTCATCCATAAGGAATTTTCCTTGTTTTATAGCAGTCCCAAATATCAATTCATCAATAATTCCTTTCTGCTACAACAATTCAATATTTTCCTCATTCAAGAGGAATTCTTCATCATACTCTGCTCTAGAATACTTATCCTCTTAAAAGTACTCTTCATCCTCTGTCAGTACATCAATATACTGATTCAAGTTCTCCTTTGAACTCTGGTAATTTTTATCAAGTTTCATGATAGCTTCATAAGGCTGCTAATCCGCTACAAAACCTACACTCACAAAACAATCATTATAATTAAAACATAAGATGTTGGTGTCTCTTCTTCCTTTGGCAACACTTCAGTATGCTACTCTAAACTATCCCAATATTTCACTGATCTCCATTCTTCATCTTCACCCAGAATTTCACCCTGTTCTAGTTCACAAATGGAAACTTCCATTTCCAACTCAGCTTCTCTGAGTTTTCCCATTAGCCAATTTACTTGCCTCTAGTGTAGCCTTCTCTGTAGCTTATTCCACTTTACTACCTTTTTTCTCAAGACCCAAACTTGTCTTTGGTTTTCCTCTAGCAGCATTGTTAACCCATCGAGTTCTTCTCTTATCTCAGCCATCTCCTTGTCAAACTCCGCTTGACTCATTCTCTTGCCATTTGCCTTGGTATCCTCCTTCTTCACTTTTCTTCTATTGTGGTCTTCCTCAGAACCTCTGCTATGAATATCAGTAGTCATTTTCTCCTCCATCTCTATGAGTTCCTCACTCATTCCCTATGAGCTGCATTAAAGCCTCTGCAATAACAAGTCCTCCTTGCTGCCACTTACCTCACTAAGCTTTCCTCGGTACTTGGTCTTTTTGCAAGCCCTTGGTTCTCTATCTCTGGAACTTCTTTTGAGCACTTCTCTCTGCTCCTTCTAGGCTTAAACTCATATGCACCTTCTAATAACACAATTGTCCTCTTGTATTTCGATCATAATGAAATACTTGGTTCTGACCACCTCTTCTTTCGCTTAGAAACTCTTACCAGCTTCCTTCATTACTTAGCAATTCTACCCACATCCTTTGTGGAATTGCCTTTGTGATCTTTCTGTGAGCTGCAACAATACCTCTGTAGTAACAAGTCTCCTCCTTGCTACATATGCCTCACTAAGCTTCTCTCCTCTGAGCTTAGTCTGTTAGCATTTCTCTGGTTCTTTCTTCTGGAACCAATTGAGCACTCCTTGCTCTAGGTCGTTGCAATCTTCTCACCTTCTTATGCTATTACCTGTGCATCAATATAAAGACCACACACTCTCCAATCTTCAAATCAAATTAAAATAAAAACATACCATCTTAGCTTCAAAATATCTGCATGATCTTGCTCTACCATTCACCTGCACTTTGAATGGATTGTCCTATGTTCCCTTGCATCTGCAATTCTCCCAACATTCTATTACACTTTATCTCTGTGTGCTTACTATTTGTTAGATTAGAATCTGATCTCCTCATACCTACTTTCATCACCATTCGCCTATATACACACCTTCAAAACATAACCTTGTTCTAAATTCTTTTCAAAGAAATTTTCATGCAGAATTTCTTTGTGTTGCTTTAATATCAAATATTTCAACCACAATTCTGCTCTGATACCAAAATGATGCAAGGAATACCTGCGATACCCACAGTATGCATATGAAATGCATATATCTTATTTATCCCAGGAATTTCAATTATCATTACAATTCAAATCTTTAGGAATTAAGGTTTAAGGCCCCCTTAATTAAATCTCATGCAGAATGATTTAATACTAACCCCAGTCTGTCCCTTAGTCAATCCTTTCATCAGGACTCTATACACCCTCTTCATTAAACCTTCGTTAATCCTTAATGCACTGTGCATATAACCAACCCCACACTTTAACCTTGGTTATATTTGAATTACCCCATAAAACCTTTAATCACTTTATTGCTATTATAATTCCTCTATAATAGAAATATTCCACAAACAAACGTAAACCTTACCTTTTTCGCATTTCCTTGGCATTTGCACATTTACCAATGCTTTCCTTTATTGCTATCACAGGATTAAAAGACTCTTAAGAACTTGGCATTCGGAACTTCCGATCCGTGACATGCGATTGCGTTTTCCACCATTGATTTCTTCCACCAAATGAACAGTTGTCGCAATCTCGCATCACACCAACCTGTGACTTCATCACCTCTCGCATACGATATGTGATAACACAACTGGACTTCAAATAACATAAAACCGCACCTATAACCTTCTCGAACCTGCTATGCCCAAGTCTTATCGCTCAATCTCCACCGTCGATCTCACCTTTAATCCGACGGTTGATGTCTTCCCCAATCAACAGAGTTGCTCGGTGATCCTGCTCCATAGATCAAACCCATTTGATCTGACAGTCCACAATGATATCGAACAGACCACTTGCACGGCGTTTAACCGGTCTTATGGAGCCGATATAGATTATAAACCTTAACCTATAAATATTTGGTTCTGCCCTTAAGGTTAAAGTTTGATCAACTTAAAACCTGATATCCGTTGGATAACAGAATCCATCAAATCCTACGGTCTGTGGCCCTTCAACTAGCACGCGGATTATCAAGCTCTCAACCCTCGTAGTGGACTATGATGTAAGCATCTAAATTTGCGATCGATGGATAATAACCATAGCAGGCCTTCAACCGCGATCAAGGCATCCCGTACTCTCTACCCACACTGCGGTTACTAATCACCTCTTTACTTTGTTTTTACGTTGTTCTTCAATGTTCTTCTGCGATTTCGCTTTCTTCAGGGTTTTGGACCTTTGCTCTTCTGCATCACAACTTCCTCCTTAACTCGCTCACCTTTATGCTCCTCCACCATCACTGTAATACTAAAGGCTTCCTCCTGTACTATCGATGTGTACAAAGCCCGTAACAACTCTCTGTTACTCTTCTCTGTATTTCGCCTCTAACTCTGCACATGCAACTTCCATTACATAGAACTTACTTCTAGTTCACACACAGATTACAATTAAATTACTCCATACACACACATACACTCAGAATTGAGTTGTTTGTATTAATAAATAGGTATTTACACAATTTCTTCTCTTAGGCCTGATTTCCAATATCAGTGGCCTCTGTTTCACAATCTGCCCATAGGCTTACAATCAAACTCTTCACACTCTAACTCCTAACTAACTAGCTAACCAACCCCTGACTATGCCTTTTAGGCTCACATTTATACAAAATGGATTCTACAACCAATTCCTGGTTTAGATCCATAATCTTCTCAACAAAATCCTAAAGTCTCTTCCTTATCTCTAAGGATCCTCTCTAATCCACAAAATCATGAACTAACTCCTAATCTAATATTTACAATTAATTCTCAAATCTCTTAATCTCTCAACTATCCTAATTCTCTCATGTTCTCCTACATTCGAGAATATTTACTAATATGCCTCACTATACTTAATCAAATCCCTATTCTAGCTTCTCTCATTAAAATCACTCAAAACTTTAATAATTACATTAATTCAAAACATAGGAAACCAACTTCCTTGAAAACACAAGACCCCCTACGTCTACTAGGATACAATGATATTATTGAGCTGAATTCTCCTGCATCATGAACTAGATCTTGAAATAGCAAAACTCAAACCTAAAACTGGGACATCAAACAACATAACTTGTCCCATGAAACTTGATCTTCAATAAACAGAAATTGTCCCCTAAAACTTAGTCGTCAAAACAACAATACTCAGTCCTCAAAAAAGACCTCAAACATAGCTAAAAACCTTCCCAAGAGAAATACAAAAACCCTTCAAAAGATGTGTCAAAACCCTTCCACAAAAAGTTGCTTCAACTCAGCTTCACTTCATAATGCAGGAGCCTTAGATTCAAAAAATACTTTGTATTTTATTTAAACTAAGGGGTCTTATGTTTATGAGGAAATATTAATTTTATGTAAATATTAATGGGATTTTTGAGAATTTTTAATTAATTATATGGGAGGATTTGTTAATATTTCCAAATAATTGGAAAACATGAGAGAAATCAGACTTTGAGATATTTAAGAATTAATTATGAGCCTAAGTTAGATTTAGTTTCAAGATTTTAGGGATAAAATCTAGATTGTAGGGGTGTTGAGATATTTGAGGACTTTGTTGAGTGATTAAAGGGATTTGAACCTAAATTGATTCAATTCAATTTGTATAAATTAATGAGCTTCAAAGGCAGAAAAGAGATGAGTGTTTTAGAGGTGAGGTTTGGACAACAAAAATTTGTAAGCCTACGAGCTTTTGTAAAAGGGCCATTGATTTGAAAATCTGGCCATGAACCAAGAGAATTTTTATAATTGATTACATTTGACTATATTGATGAGGAATTGGTTTTGGAAATTCTGTGTGAATTATATATATTCTTGGTTAAATTCTATTTAAAGAATGTTTATATTACTGTGAAAAGCATATGAGGAAAGCATCGATTTTAATTAATATCAATTTATGCATTGAATTGAATTCAATCTGCCCATGCTAAAGAGGACGTAAGAAAAGGGATCGATCATTCTAGAGAAAGACTGAATCGAAGTTCAATTCAAATTGGTATTGGTATATCGGCTTTGGAAAGTCGATTTCCAGGATGGCGCAGTGGAATTATGGACGGGCGATTTTGGATGAGTCTGAGGAAGGCTGAATTAGAATTGAGAAACTGACCGAGTGATGGGTGTATGGCGCAGAGCTTGTGCCAATGGTAAAATAAACCCATGGTCTAGATGATACAAAATCTGTCATTAAGTGGAAGAATGCAGATTCCAAAATTGAGATCGAAGTAGTCTGCGTGGAGTTAGAGTAATCGAATAAAAAATGGAGACAGAATTGCTAGAGTTAGATTGAGTAGACTATTGCGCTGAATATGGAGACAAATTCCAGTAAAATTGATATGTAAGTGTTTGTTTTATCTTACTGATATATATGTTTGAATTCTTTGGTTATTATAAGTCGAAGGTGCAGTTGGTATTGATCAACTGGAGAATCGAGAGCAGTATAGTGAATCAACAAGTTAAGGCAGAACCAGAGAAATTGAACCAAAGAAAACGATGAGCAGACCTTCGATGATGAAATTGAGTTGAATGAAATTGTGAAGTTGAATGACGGCAAAGGATGGATGTAGAGGTGATTAAAAACTCATGAGTTGAAGTTGGCTTTTACTCGGGGACGAAGGAAGATGGTGTAGAAGACGAATCTCGTTCAGCAGCAACAACAACAGGCAACGGCGGTTGCAGCGAACGCTTCTCTGCATGTGGGAACGGCGGTTGCAGCGAACGCTTCTCTGCATGTGGGAACGGCGGTTGCAGCGAACGCTTCTCTGCATGTGGGAACGGTGGTTGCAGCGAACGCTTCTCTGCATGTGGGAGATCTGGATCCAACCGTCATCGAAGGGCAGCTCTATGACACTTTCAATCAGATAGCCCTCGTTCTTTCCATTCACGTCTGCAGAGATCATATCAGCAGGAACTCCCTCGGATATGCTTATGTCAATTACATCCACTCTCATGAGGTCAGGGACGCCATTGGAGATAGCTGCGTCGGTCTCTACGACTGGAAACTCTCGAATGCAAGTCTTTCTGCCAATCAGCACTTTGCTTTGGAGCTTTTGGTCAAAGCCAGGGACGCGGCAGAGTTGGGATCTGAAGGTTTCACACTGGATCGGTCATAGATACCAAAGAAGGGGGTCTGCATGATGCAGATCTGCTCTCCCACTCAATGGATTGGCCCAAATATTGCAGATCCGGCCTGGATCTAACCGATCTGGTCAATACTAGAGAACAGGCAGAACCTAGTCAACAGATCGGTGGCAATGAGTATAGATCGAGCATCGGGACTGTAGATCTAGACCTGCAAATGGAAGAACGACTCAATACAAAGTCAGATCTGGAAGATTGTTTACAGCCAGAGAACGTCGGTAATAGCCGCATCACCGATTCAGGCGGATCAGGAACTCAGTCAAAACTCAGGCAACAGGTAACAACATCTCGTTTTTAGATTTTTATTAAAACTCCTGAGGGGAAAACCTGCTTAGT
Source organism: Pinus taeda (assembly GCA_000404065.3). Taxonomy (NCBI): domain Eukaryota; kingdom Viridiplantae; phylum Streptophyta; class Pinopsida; order Pinales; family Pinaceae; genus Pinus; species Pinus taeda. The sequence continues at coordinate 33,809 of APFE030004411.1, forward strand.
GTGGGTACATGCAGAAATTACCATCATGCAGTTGAAACAACAAATATGGGCATTGACGGGATACCCTGTCCAGATCCAACATTTGGTCAGTGGTAGGTGGTCCCTCCAGGACAGTAGAACTTTGAAAAACTATGAGATTAGTCCAGAAACAACCATTGTTTTAAACTTTAGGCTGAGAGGAGGGGCTCTGCCTCAGGGACAGCCAAGCTCCTCAGGAGGAGACAAGGGGAAAAAGACAGCACCTTAGCAACAACCAAAGGGAGGCTCCTCCTACAAAAATATTTTACAGGGCAATAAAGATCAAGGGTCTTCTCCAGATCAAGGCGGATATACACCTAGGCCATACATAGTAGATCAGCTAGTGAAAACCCCAGCCCTCAACTTTGATTCTACAGGGCTTGATGATTTCGTTAAGTCTTATGAAATGCAGGCCCTAATATGTCGTTTTAACAGTTTTTGGCCAAAGCCAATGGATTTATTTCACTGGATTTTTACCACTTGGACCATGGAATGTGATATACATTTATGCTCCAAGGGGTTTTTTATAGTTAGATTTGTATCCACGGAAGTTAGAGATACAATAATCAAGGTTGGGCCTTGGTTTTGGGGAACATCGGGGTTGTTTATGACCCCATGGTTCCCAGATTTTAATCCAAACAAAATGACTGTCTCTAAAGTGTCGATCTGGGTCCGCCTATATAACCTTCCCCTTCACTTTTGGAGTGAACGAGTATTGGAAGGAATTGGGAATAGTATAGGAAAATATATCAAAACAGATCTGGAAAGGATTGATGAAAGGGTCTACACTTTTGCACGCATTTGTGCGGAAGTAGATTTAAGCAAAGGACTGCCGGACAGTATAAGGTTGATCTACAAACAACAAAACTGGCTACAATGACTAGACTATGAAAACACTGCTTTCAGATGTAGGCTCTGTAGGCAAACATGACACTTGCAAAGCACATGTCCAGAAGCCAAGAAAGCAAAGAGTAAAAAGAAGCAGAAAGGGAAGCAGAGGAAAGGATGGCAACTCCCCCCCCCTGTCTCAGAGGACGAAGAATCAGAAGCAGAAGAGGAAGATACCCTCGCAGAAAATGCCGAGTCTACCAAGGAAAGGAGACTCAGAAGGAAACCACATCAGGAAACAAGGTTCCACAATCCCATTCAAATCAGGCAGAAAAAGCAAGTGAGGATTTGAGTATGGGCGGGACCAAACGACATCACCACTCAGACACTTCAGACTCAAACAAGGAAACAACCTTACATAAAGCAGAAACACAGTTAGTCATAGCTTCGATCGAGCCCACTCAAGGTGAGTGGCGTAAGGTCGAAAAGAAAAAAGGGAGAAAAACATGAAGTGTGACTACCGGAATCTAGTTTTTTCTGTCTTTTCTCCTTTCTTCTTTCTTTTTCTTCTTCTAAATGCACGTTAGTTTTTGTAACGTTGCGTGGGGTGCGAAAGCACTCGAGCCCAATGGGCACCTTATGGAAATGCTTCAATGCATCTGCTAATGTAACTTTTCATTTTTTAAATAAAAGGTTACCGATTTTTCCTTTGGAAAAAAGGATGGACATAGAGGTTGTTAATTCTCTATGTGAAATGTAGTAAAGGCGTACCAAAGATGAAGGTCGTCCGAGGAAGTGATATGCATTGGTAAGTCATACAAATATAAATCAAAAGGAAGATGGGCGTATTTACATTGGAATTGGTAAATAATGGTCCACGGTTTATTATAGTGTTTTGGCATTCGGTTTGATTCTCACTTCAAATGAAATGAAAGACGTGTGAACCTTTTAATAAAATCATATGTGTGATAATTGTTATATCTAAGTATTCTGCTAAAGACAGAGTGTGGCAGCAAGAAACTAGCGAAAGGCATAATTCCATCAACAGCGAATGAAGGGATAAAGTGTTGATGCACAGGATCCGTTGGATCTTTGTGATCAATGGAGCAAATGCAATCGCAGAGGAGCGGAGTAAGCTATATCGCATCGGCGGTAAACCTTTAAGCGAAATCGGAACCAGCCATTGAATCATAGCGATAGCAATCACGCAATTTAATCCTAACCATCATATAACGAGCTTGATTGACGGTCAAGACGTAATCGCAAATCGCAATCGGAGAGTTGAAGGGCTAGCGGATGGTGTAATGGAATGCCGATGGATCGTGAACCGTCGGATCGTGAATCCGGATCGACAGTTCAGATCTAATCGGTGATTGGAGGATCGGGTAGTCAGAGGTCAAAGTTGGAGCGGAGCTACGGACCCGCCGATATTTATAGAGGTGGCCGTATTATTTTTGAAATCTGTATATGTGGATTTACATAGTTTCCCATGTATTTTGTATTATGCGTGGCTGCCGGTTTAAGGCTTGAACCCGATAATTATATTGGCTCCGATTCTAATGTAAGTCCGCGATTATAATTTAAAAGGCTCAAAGCCTAGAATGCTTCCGACAAGACTTAGTGGGCCATAACCCACAAGTCAAGGTTCGAAATTTCTACATGAAAGGGGATTTTGGCAATACCCCAAGATCTCTTTTCATCACTTCACTTCTTAATTCATGAGGTATGAACTTTGGACTTGCTACTTCGCTCTTCTAAACATATAACTGAATTCTTGAGTTGAGTGGTTATAAACGCTCATTCTCACACCTATTTATAGTGTGTTTGGAAGTTGGGGCAGGCCTAACTTATCCATTGGCTAGGGAAACTAGGGTAACTAGTAGAATATATAATGAGTATTATAAAAATCATTTCTCCTCAACCATGAGGAGTTAGAAGGTGTGCTATATACCGTTGGAAAGGTCTTATAATGATATGTCTAACCTTATATATGTTGGAAATATTGGGGGTGCGGAGTGGGGGAAGGGGGGGTGCGGGTTGAATCAATATTTTTTTTACAATTGTTACTTTACCAGTTTAGATCACTTATAAACAGAACAAAAAATGAAAAATATAGAAGAAATAATTTTATTAATCATATTGATGGGGACTCTAAGCCTCTTTACAACAAATCAAGTACAATAATGCTTTAGGGCTCCAACCCTAGATGAAGACTGCAATCTTCAATCTACTAGGGTCCAACATGTATGGTGCCATGCTCCAACTTTGTCTTTTTTAGGACACCTATCCTCTACGGCTCCAACGCTATCAATCTACATCAACTCTTCAATGTAGGTTGAATGGTTCTTCAAGGCCTCCCAAAACTTCTGCAACAAGCCTTGACAATATCTTTAAATTAGCCTTCAACAAATGCCCTCTCTTAGCCCAACAATGACAATATTATGATTCTCATAAAGTGTCTCCACAACTCTATGTCACCCAAATAACATTCTTCAAGATCACGGATTTCATTCATGATCCAAAGGTCTCCAAGGCCAGCTTTTACAAATGTCTTCAACAGATCTTCAACAATGCAAGATGTCTTTAATAAGAAGCTCCAAGAATTCTCCACAATCTTAGATCTTCAATCAGCTCTTCCACAATCTGCTTCAACAAGATAAAATGTTTACAACATTGTTCTTCAATCAAAATTCCAATGATGCCACAAAAATAATCAAATGGAGCTATCCACGGCGTTCCCAAGAAAAATATTCAATTTTGCATTTGTGATCCACTTAAAAAGAATGGTCTCATATCTTCAAAAATGCTTCAACCCTAAGAATTCTACAAGAACACCAATCCTTGTGCTTCTAAGGTTTCAGCAATATATTCTCAAAGTGTAGCTGCTTTTACAAAGGTCTCTTCAAGTATATTCTAGTAACAGAAAACTGCTCTCAAATGCTTCTAACGAGAGTTTCAACTTAGTTTAAACTCTGATTTTCACAGGTCAAGGATGTGCACCAGATTTGAAGATGAATGTTAGGTCTGAACTTCCATGATCTGAACCAAACACTAGACTAAATACAAAGTTTCTCCACAAAACAGTCTCCACAAAACAGTCTCCACAGGTCCAAAGTTAGAAAGTTAAACACTCTTCACAGGTCCAAAATAAATTTCTGCAAGTCATCAAACCTCAAATTATTCACAGGTTCTGGTCACTATACTTTTCTGTTCTTCGTCCAAAAACAATTGGAAATTCATCCGAAAACCAATGCTTTTGTGTTCTTCGTCCGCCTCAGTTTATCTTCTTTGTTGGGATACTTTTTCTCTGTGGCTGAGAATCAATCTCTTCTTCGCTCTGTATTTCCTTATAATCTGTTCTGCAGACTTTTCTGACCAAAAAACTTTGTCATTGAATGCTATGAAGTAGATTCAATGCCTTTATCGAATTCCCTCAGTTTATTTATGTACGTATTTGTGTGTGAGTGGATAGTCGATATATGAGTGGAAATGATACTCGACATGTGAGTGGAAAGGCCAACACAATGAGCATATTTTTTTAGTAATAGAATAGTATATTTGGAAGGAATTTATGTGCATGTACTTAGGGTATGTACTTAGAGTATTACGGGACATTAATATTAAAGCTTCATGTATGGTAGTGTATTTTAGCATAATGTAAGATAATGTATGACCGTGTAAATGTATGGTTAGGGTTTAGGAATTTTACAGGAAGGTTTAGAATTTAGGATTTTTGATAAAAAAAAATTATGAAGTTAAATGAATATTATTTAGGGTTTTAGGAATTTTAGAGTTAGGGTATTAGGAACAAGAATTTAGGATTTTGATAATGTTATGGTTTTTATGGTTTAATATGTTGAACATTTAAGTTTTGGCACTAGAAATCTTATTTAAATATTGTAAATATAAAAATAAAAGAAGCTGAAAGACAAAGAGGTATTGGGAGATCAAACTCAATAGTCTCCCTCTCTTTTTATATAGTCATATGCTATCTTAATGAAAATCAACAAGTTATTCGTGGAGTTATTGCTGGTTTGACATGGTATTAGAGCCAACCACATTGTAACTTCCTCCTACTCTTGTAACTCTTATTTTCTTGCCATTATTTTCTGCTACATCCTATCTCTCTGCATCGATCCTATTGAAGCATTGGAATGGAGCAATCCCTTCTATGCATTGGTTAAAACACTGTCGTGTCAGTTGGTTTGTATGCATGCTGGTCGAATCTCTGCAAGTTGTGACTATGGTAGCAATTGTAGGTTTTAACCCTTTACATAAATTACCTACAAACGAATTCTTAAAAATAGAAAATATAAAATGGAAAGAAACACAAAACAAATACACAAAGATTTTCCCTTGGATCCCAAAATTGGGACTATTAGATTGATTTTTCATTATATTCCTTTCAATGTTACAACACATATATATACATGTCGAAGCATTCATAAACCCCAATCCATTAACCCTAGATTAGAACATAATTGTAGTTCTCTTGATCGAATCTACAAGATACTATCGGCAGAAAACCATCATTCCCAAAACCATATGCAAAACCCATGCACAAAACCATAGGTAGGTCCGAACACCTAATATAGGGTCCAAAAAAAATTTTCCTGGGTCGCTGCTCCAAACCTTGTAGAGTGATGCAGGAGCATCCAACACCCTTAATTAATGGAGGAATCTAAAGCGGAGCGAAGAGGAGCACATGGACCAGGGAGCAAAACAGAGACTTTTCTATTTTAAAACAGAGAAAAAGATGGAATGGATAAAGTCTCAAGGAGACTTATTAATTATAATCTGCCATGCATGCATTATGGAGCGATTTGTTAGAGGAGATCAAGGAGAGGATTGATCGGATCCTTCATAATGATCCGATCCAATATTCCTGTAACGATGAACTAATGTTTCCATATATATGAACTTGTGTGTTCAATAGGAGATACAGAGGAATAGATAGATATTGTGTAATCAGTGCATAGATTCAATGTAGTCGAGGGAGGAGACTATTCTAAGGCTAAAATGACTTAGCTTGTATTCATGCTATGTATAATGAAAGTTAGGTTCATTGTTGATGTTGTGTGCGCCATGTGTTATTATACAGATAGTCTGCATGTATTTAATGTTGCGATTTTAATCGACCATCGATTGCCTTTGATTGATGGCGATCTAAAAAATAATATAGTTAACTGTTATGGAGTGATAGCAGTGTGAACGCATGTATGACAGAGAACTGGGTTTAACCGCGGAGCCATCAAATGGCAAACGAATGTGAGCATGCGCAGGAGTTATATCGCGTCAGTGAAGTTATTTAACAAATGATAGTTCTACAAGCCGAATCCCAATTAAACTAAGAAATAACGTAAAACACTTAGCAGATTCGAGAGTCCGAACTTGAAAGTTTATAGAACATGGTCTATGCCCTTATCGGGTCCGGAAGGTTTATCGCAGATCGACAAGTTAAGGACCAGAGGAATCAGAAAGGCAGAACGTCGATACATTGATAGCGACAAATGGACGATCAGAAGTCAGGTGTGATCGGCAATCGCATTAAACGAAGGTCAAGGGACAACAGAGTTGAATAGCCAATAGGTGACATGCGATGAGCGATGCAGCAACAACGCCGATGGACCGATCAGCGATCAGAGATGTCGGAAGTTGGAGGTCGGGCAAACAAAACAGCGCTAGTGAAAGTGGAAGTCGAACCCGACGATAATGGTTTTGGCGAGTATATAGAATTTGAAGTCTGGCTATGTCTTCCGGCGAGTGTTTTTCCGTTATTCCTTTGTATTGTGGTTAATTTATAGTCTCGGGTTTTTATAAAGGAAATCCCGATAGCCATAAATAAATGGCTCCAACATTTTAAAAGAGAGCTCGATAAAGTTATATGGTTCAATTTCAAAGGCTTGAAGCCTTATATAATGCTTCCATTAGGCTTTGTGGCCCATAACCCACAAGCCTCAAGATCGATTTTGTAAAGGAAAAGGGATTTTGGCTTAACCCCCAATTTCTCTTTTCATCATAGAGGGGGGCTATTGCCCCACTCAAACCCCCCAACAAGCGGGGCTGCCACCCACCTTGTGACCCCTTCGCTACACATGGAGCTATTCGTGGAAAGAATATAACACACACCCAAAATTCTGCCACTTGTTGTTTTCTTTCCACACAGGGGGTCACATAAGAGCTTAGTCATTGGTCCAGCCCTACGACACCCATTGTTTCTATACACCAAGAAAACTCCTCAGTGCTCACAGACTTTGTCAATGCAATTGCAGTATTCTTGAAAGTGTCCACCTTTACCAGCAACACATTTTTGTCCTCAAACATATCACTCACAAAGTGATACTAAACATCAATGTGCTTTGTCTTTGAATGATAAACATGGTTATTTTCCAAGAAAATTGCACTTTGGTTGTCACAATCTATCCTTATAGCTCGTTGTACAAACCCCATACTTGAACACAATATCTGCAACCAAATTTCTTCCTTGCTTACATGAGTGATTGCCATGTATTTTTCCTATGTAGTTGAAAGTGCCACTACAGACTATCTCTTACTCATCCAACTGACTACACCTCCAAATAGGTTAAACACATACCTACTTGTAGATCTTCTTTAATCCATATCTCCAGCCCAGTCTGCATCAACAATGCCATGTATTTCCAAAAATCTGACAAATCTCGTTCTTCCTTTGTAGCACAAACCATAATCACTAATGTCACGCAAATACTTGAAAACCCACTTCATTGTTGTCCAATGCTCATTCCTGGTTTTGACATAAACCTGCTCAATACCCCCACTGCATGTGCAATGTCTGGTCTAGTATAGACCATTGCATACATCAGGCTACCGACTGCACTTGCGTATCGAACACTGGACATGTCCTCTTCCTCTTCTTGTGTCTTGGGAAATTGTTCAACAAATAACTTTACACCTACAAGAATAAGAACCTTCATCGATTTACTATCCTGCATATTAAACCTCTGCAGTATAGTCTCGACATACTTCCTCTGGTTTAATCAGATCTTCCTTTTTTCCCGATCTTATTTAATTTCTATGCCCAAAATATAGTTTGCAACACCAATATCCTTCATGTTGAATTTGGAGGACGATTGGGTCTTCAAATCCTAGATAATATCTTTGTTATTTCCAATCAACAACATGTCATCCACATACAAGACTAAATAAATAACATGGTCACCAATCAATTTAAAATACACAAAATGATCTGCTTTGCTTTTGGTGAAGCCAAGTCCCTGTATATATGTATCAAATTTATGATACCACATCCTTGGTGATTGTTTCAACCCATACAAAGACTTTTTTAACTTGCATACCAATTCTTTCTTTCCCTTCATCTCAAAGCCTTCAAGTTGCTTCATGTAGATCTCTTCTTCTAGATCCCCGTGAAGAATTTTGTCTTCACATCCATCTGTTCTACCTCAAAATCAAAAGCAACAACAACAGATAAAAGTAATCTAATAGAAGCTACCTTCGCATTAGAAGAAAAAATATCACCAAAATCAATTCCTGGCACTTGGGAATAACCTTTTTCTACCAACTGAGCTTTGTATTTCTCCACCTTTCCTTTTGCATTCATCTTCTTCTTAAACACCCATTTGCTTCCAATGGGTTTCCTTCCAGCTGACAATTCCAACAGATCCCAAGCCTCATTTTTTTCCAAAGATTCCATTTCATCAACCATGGTCTCTTTCCAGAGTTTTCCATCCTCTAAATCTACTACATCCTTGACAGTTTTGGGATCATCATGAGTAATAGATAAAACATAATTTGAACAAAAAGCAGATGGACTATACCTTTCTGGCTGTTTTCTTTCATGAACTAATCTTCTCAAAGTTATAGTTTGTGGCTCTTCATCTTTTGATTCCTCTTATGTTGTAGAGTCTGATTCTTCCTCCTTTAGCTCAAACTCTATATTCTTAGGTTCCTTTGGTAGGACTTCATGTTTTATAATATCTTTCACCACTCTAAACACCACATCTTGGTTGTACACAACCTTCCTTGTTTTTGGGTTCCAAATATTATAACCTTTTAAACCATCCTTATACCCAATAAAGATGCACCTTTCAAATTTACTATCCAACTTGGTTCTTTTATCCTTTAGAACACGTACATAGGGATTGCAACCAAATACCCTCAGATGTGAAAGAGAGGGTTTCTTATCAGTCCATACCTCATGCGGAGACTTATCCTCCAACGATGATGAAGGTGATCTATTAACCAAGTTACATGCAGTCTCCACTGCCCCTGCCTAGAATTCATGGTCTAACCTAACACCACTGAGCATGCTTCTTGCATTTTCTGTCAACATCCTGTTCATTCTTTCTGCAACTCCATTTTGTTGAGGTGTGTATGGAGTAGTCTTATGCCATGCTATACCACACTTCTGATAGAACAATTCAAATTCCTTCTTTCAAAACTCTCCACCATTATCTATCCTCAACATCTTTATCTTCTTCTCTGTTTGGTTTTTCCACGAGAGCCTTAGATTCTTTAAACCTGTCAAAGACTTCAGATTTCTTCCCGAGGAAATATATCCATGTATTCCTTGAGAAGTCATCTATAAATGATACATAGTACACAAACTTACCCATTGATGGAATCGACACAAGTCCAAACACATCATTGTGCACAAGCTCTAATATCCATTTCACCCTCTTAGCACCAGAAGGGAAACTCACCTGATTCTGCTTCCCATATACACAATGTTCACAAAAATTGAAATCCGGAGAGAAATTAGACATACCTTATACCATACCATTACCATGAAGTATTTGAAGGCCCTTCTCTCCAATATCCAAGCCTTTGATGCTAGCATGGTATTTTCTTCAGAGACCACTAGATTTTCCGCTCCACTTTCAAGAACCACAAAACTGGTGCACCCATCAACAAAAATACTACCCAGAAACTTGTACAAAGTTCTAAGTCAAACTCCTCGCATCAATACCAGTGCCCCCTGAACCATCATATAGCTATCTTTATCGAACACTATTTTTACACCTACATCATCCATCTTGCTTACAGAAATCATACTTCTAGCCAATGCAGGAATATGCAGAACACATCCAAGAAGAAGCTAAGTACACATCCCCACCTTCATCTAAGGTGGTTTTCACCTCCACTGAAGGAGCATCATCAGATCCCTTTCCTTTCTCAGGAGCTTTATATCTACAATCCTTTTTGAATTGCCCTTCCTTTCCGCATTTCCAACACACCGTTAAAGGTTTTCCTTGAGATTTCGATCTCCCTCTAGATTTAGATCTCCCACTCGAGGAATTATATTGTTTTTGTTTTGGAACTATTCTCATACAGAAAAATCATATCCATTCTGGCCCTCCATATTTTTCTGTCTCTTTTCCTCCGACAGCAAGTATGATATTATTTAATCGAACTTCAAGGTAGTTGTATTTCTACCTATTGCAACAACCAGACTATCCCACGAATATGGTAGAGAACACAATAAACTGATGCACTTATCTTCATCTGAAATTTCAATATCAACAGATAACAACTAACTTACCACAGTATTGAAGGCGTTCAGATGCTCTGTCATAGAGTCTCCATCCTCCATCCTTAAGTTATACATATTTTTCGATAGCAATAGTTGATTCACCAGAGACTTAGATTGGTACACAGTCCCTAACTTATCCCATAAATCCTTCGTCGTAGCTTCCCCTGATACATTCAACAATACCGAATCTGAGATACACAACCGTATTGTGCTCTTTGCCTTCCGATCCAGCTTTGCTCAATCTTCATCTGAGATTTTTGTTGGTTTAGTACTCAATTCTACTATGATCCACTGATCCTTATCCACCAGCAGATCCTTTATCTTGATTTTCCACAAGTCAAAAATCTGACCATTAAATTTCTCAATCTCTATCTTTCCATTGCTAGCCATCTTTTTTCACTGCAATAATTGATCCCGCAAATCTCCCACTGAATAGGGTCTACCACAAGCCCGAGAAAAAATCCTCAGCAGCAAAGACATCCTCTTGAAGCCGAAACAACTCTGATACCAAATGTAGGTTTTAACCATGTACAGAAATTTTGTGCAAATGAATTATTAAAAACAGAAAATATATAATGGTGAGAAACACAAAACAAATACACAGAGATTTTCCCCTGGATCCCAAAACTAGGAATACCAAATTGATTTTTCATTATATTCCTTTCAATGTTACAACACATATATATGTGTCAAAGAATTCATAAACCCCAATCCATCAACCCTGGATTAGACCAACAGTAGTTCCCTTGACCAGATCTACAAGATACCATGGGTAGAAAACCATCATGTCCAAAACCATGTGCAAAACCCATGCGCAAAACCATAGGTAGGTCCGCCCACCTAATATAGGGAGCTAGTCATGAAAAGAATATAACGCACACCTAAAATCAATGGTGTGAAACCCTTGCAAATCATGTGCATTGTTTAATTTATGTGTGATGAATGGAGAGGTTTACAAGTCATGCACATGGATAGTTCTTTAAATGTCAAAGTGACTTCCTTTTTTAATGGCCATGAACTATGTTGTTGTGCATTGAATACCATTTTATTTGGTGTGTTAAACTCTGTTGAATACCTTGAACTGCATTGAATGGTGCATTCATCCCTGTCCATGAATCAAATATTGCTATATATATGCGTTCAACATTATTGGCGTATGGTTGTATGGTGCGGCGTTGAGTTTTTTTATGGCTTGAAATTGAAGACCAGGTAATGGTATTCCCCTTGTGTGTTGAATGCATTTGGAATACCATGTAGTGATGAAAGGAAATGCGTTGTTGAGTTCTAAAATCTATAAATAATACACAGTGCGTATGGTGTATAGTGTCATATGATTTGGTGCATTTTCTATGATGCACTCTTCGTATATGTATGTGTGTTGATTATTTCTGAATCCATATTAGAAGGTTGCGTTCAATGTCAGACCATGTGCACCTGAGTTTGAAGACTGTGTGTGCGATTTTTACCATACATTTATCCATGTTATTGGTTTGAATACATGTTGATTGGGCATTAAAAAATGCTAGCTTGAGTTATATTCTGGTTGATATATATATTTTGAATATCAAACAATATAACGGAGGCCATGTGTGAAGTCTTTGTGTTTGAAATGGTATGTATTATGTGCATTGGTCTTATATATTTCATGGTGCGGTGACACATAAAAACATGGTGCGCTAAATATTTTTGAAGGATGTGGAATATACATTCATATATTTTATATTTATATGTGCATTGATTTTTATATAATATATAGAATGTTATGGAATATAAAGACCATGTCCCATATGTGATGAACATACCATACATAAATACATCAACCTTTTGTTGCAACTGTTCAAATTATTTTGAAGCCATATCAAATCATATGATGAATTCACTTATTTCAATTGTGGGAGTGGTTCTCTCTAGAAAAGAGAACTATCATGAATGGTCCCAGAAGATAAAACACACTCTCATTTTCAATGAGTTGGGGAAAGGAATTTGTGAAGGAGAAGGAGACAATGCACTTGAAAATCCCACTTCAGACAAGGAGATTTCCATTTGGGAAAACAAAAACAACAAGGCCTATGCCTTGATTGTAGTGTTCGTAAATGAAGAAGTGAGTCACCATATTTATCCATTTTCAAATGCTTTTTAAGCCTTACATAAGTTGAAGGAACCGCATGATTCACACTCTGAACTTGAAGTTGTTCAATTGTTGATCGAGTTGTTCAATATTGAGTTTAAAAATGATGACCCTCTTGCCTTGGCATTAGAATTAAGATCCATTATGCATGACATAAAAGCCACTGGTGTTAAAATATATATTCCTCTCATAGCTTATGCCAAGGTACTATATCCCACCTATTCACATTATCTTGAGTCATTGCAAGCAAGTGGTAACCTTAAGGAGATTACCTTTGACTCCCTTGAGAAGAAGTTTGTTGAAAGAGAGAAGGATTTGGGAAGAAGACAACTCCTCAATCTACTAAATAACTTGTGTGCCTTGCATAGAAATAGAAGAACCATGCACAAGATTCTTCTAGAGGAAGAGGTGGTCGAAGAGGTAGAGGAAGGAAGAATTTTAGAGGTGTGGGGGGGGGGGACATTTCCAAGGAGAAAAGTATGATCTTCATTGCATACGATGCAATAGAGATGGACATGATGCATCCACATGTAAGCTACCTTGGGACAAAATTAAGTAGGAAAGAAATGAAGGAAAAGGAAAAACAACTCACAAAGGGAAAGGAAAAGCACTCGATTCCACTCATTATGTTGTGGCACATTGCAACATTTGAGTAACTGAAGACTTATGCAATGCTTCACTTGCTTCATGGAAATATTATTGGTTGCTTGACTCAGGAGAAACTTTCCAAATGAATTTTATAAGAGAATTCTTTGAAGAATTCACTGATAATGTTGATGAAACAATATACTTTGTAGATAATCCAAAACTCAAGCCATCAGGGCTTGGCACCATTAGGCTCAAATTGCCTGGACTTCCATACTTTATTCTACAGGATGTTTTATACCTCCAGGAGTTGAGGAGAAACTTTTTGTCTTTGGTCAACATCCACCAACAAGGACACTCCATTCACATATTTGATGGCAAGGTCGAGTTCATAAAAGCATCAGATCACTCACTTGTCATGACCATGATAGAAGAAGAGAGCCTTCTGAATGTCAAGGAACCTTTTCTTGTGCACAAAAAGTTTCATATAGTTCTCACTATGATGAAAGTATATTTCCATCAAGTCTTTTATGGCATGCTATATTTGGACACTTGAACTATGACAACCTTTGTTTGTTAAAGAAAAATGGTGTTACTAGTTTGCCTATAATTCCTAGTAAACTTAAGCAATGTGATGCTTTTTTCTTAGGAAATAACAAGAAATAGTCTTTTCATGATTCTCATTCCAAAGCACATAGAAAAATTGAACTCATTCATTCTTATTTATTTGACCCAATGCATCTTCCTTCTACAAATGGTAATAAATATATAATGACATTTATTGATGACTACACCATAATGTGCTGAGTTTATTTATTGAAGAACAAATCTGAAGCTTTTGAAACATTCAAGAACTTTCATGCAAATATTGAAAATTATGCACAATCTCATATTGGATCTATTCGTACCGATAATGGAAAATAATATACATCAAATTAATTTTAAAACTATCTTTGCCAACATGGGATCAAACATCAAACAACTGTGCCTTATAATCTCTAATAGAATGGAGGCGCTGAAAGAATGAACAGGACAATCTTGAATATGGCACATTACATGTTTTTCAAGAATGTTAAGCTAAATTTTTGGGTTGATGCAGTTCTATGTGCTGTGTATATAAAGAATAGGTGTTCATATAATACTATCAAAAGCAAGATTCCTTATGAAATGTGGTATGGCCACATTCCTTCGGTGAGGAATCTCAAGGTTTTTGTTTCTACCTGTTATTCCTTGATACCCAAGGAACAAAGAAATAAACTCGATGCAAGGAGCCGTAAATGTATATTCTTGGGGTACTCAAATACCTCCAAAGCATATCATCTATATGATGAAGTGAATAAAAAGTTTGTAATAAATAAAGATGTGATCTTTCTTGAATCTTCCAAGACTAACAATGTTATTGAGCGGAAGCTTGATTGCTTGGATAGATTCAGACATGAAAATTCTTTTCAAGAGCTTAATAATGAGATTTCACATCTTGAAGGGGGGATCCCTATACTGCATCAATCTGTGGAATATTCTTCTAAAGCACTCTCTCCCCTACATGAAGCTCTAGCCATTGACGATGCTTTGAGTGATGTGATTGACATAATTGGGAGAGTAAATCTTGATTCAGCCCAATCTTAGCCAACTGAGAAACCTGGGCCATCTTAGAAAGGTCCTCCAAAATGGCTGACAAAGGCACTTGGAAGTGTTTGTCCTAATGAGTTTTGAAAGACAGGAACAAGAAGTTGAACTGGACAGAATGGAGACGATGTAGATGTTTCTGATTCACCTGTTGATATGGATGTTTCTTATGATTGTAAACTGAATTTGTCTGCATATTTCAAACCCACTTCCTTCAAAGAAGTCGCTTCTCATGATGAATGGAAAGAAGTGATGCAGAAAGAATATGATGCTTTGGTAAAGAATGGCACCTGAAATCTGGTTGATCCTCCATTGGGAAACAAAGCAATGGTCTGCAAGTGAGTATTGAAGAAAAAATATAAAGCAGATGGCTCACTTGACAAGCACAAATCTAGGCTTGTGGAAAAAGGTTTTGGACAAAAGGATGGGGTCAATTATGAGGATAATTTCCCCCCCACAAAAAAAATGGGTTACCATCTGGACACTCTTTGCCTTGGTAGCTTAGAATAGTTGGAAAGTCCATCAAATGGATGTAAAAATGGCTTTCTTGAATGGATATATGAAAGAGAATGGTATTATGTCCCAACCAGAAGGATTTGTTGTGAAGGTTCAGGAACATAAAGTATGCAATCTTGTAAAATCCTTGTATGGCCTCAAGCAAGCACCGTGAGCCAGGTATGAGAAGTTAATTGAGCATGTTTTGAAACTCAATTTCAAACATTAAGATCTTGATGATGCACCTTTGTTTGTCAAGAAATTTGAAAAAATAGTTGTATATATTGTGGTGTATGTAAATGATCTTCTAATGATAGGAAACAATGAGAGATACATTGCATTCATACAGAAAGAACCAAGGAAAGGTTTTGAAATGACATCTTTGGGCTATGTTCACTACTATCTTGGTATTGAAGTAACTCAACATCCAAATTTTATATTCCTCTCTCAAAAGAAGTACATTGGAGATCTATTGAACAAGTTTAGCATGGTTGAGTGCAATATTTTGACTACTCCAACGGAACAAAACTTAAAGCTCACATGCATTGAAAGAAAATAATTTGAGGATGCAATGAAGTATAGACAACTCGTAGGAAGTCTCAACTACTTGACTACTACAAGACTAAACATTTAATTTGTTGTTGGAATCCTCTCTAGGTTTATGCAAAAGCCTTGTGAGGGTCATTGGTCTATTACAAAATGAGTTCTAAAGTACTTGAAGGGAACTCAAGACTTTAGACTCAAGTATACAGAGGTGGGAAACTTCAACTTGATTGGATACTCTAATTGAGGCTTCGATGGAAATAAAGAAACTGAGGTATCTACTTCAAGTTATGTTGTGTGTCTTGGATTAGGAGTTGTCTCCTAGAGGTCATGCAAATAATCAATTCCAATAGATTCCACAATGAAGGAAGAATATATGGCAACAACTGAAGCAACAAAGTAAATTGTGTGGCTTAGCAAAATTATGGAAGATTTGTAGGAGAAACAACTGCATTCAACTCCTCTTTTGATTGATAACACTTTTGTAATAAGGTTGGAAAAACCCAAAGTTCCATTATCATACTAAGCACATCAATACAAAATATCATCTGATTCAGCATCATGTTGAGGCCAAAATAATCCACCTACGACATTGTTTCACAAATGAGCAGATTGTAGACATCTTCACCAAAGCGCTTGGAAGGGAAAATTTTGAAAGATTTATAATGATGCTTGGACTTACCAACATCCATTCATATTAAAGGGGGGAAATTTGAACACCTAATATTTGGGATTAGGAATCCTATTTGAATATTTTGAATTGCAAAATAAGAGAAGTTTAAAGACGAAGAGACATTGGGAGACGAAACCTAATAGTTTCCTTCTCATTGTATATAGTCATATGTTATCTTAATGAAAATCAACAATTTATTCATGGAGTTACTCCTGGTATGACATTATAAAATAGGTTTAGGGATAGATCTTTAATTAGGCCCATGCTCAAGAAATACTAGGGTTTCATTAATTTCATCAACATTGGGATTTCATGTATTTAGGATCTAGGGTTTGAACAACATCTAGGGTTAGGGCATCATGAATTTAGCACCTTATGGTTTCTTTATAATCAATGCAAGTGTTAGGGCATTAAAAATGGAATTATCATAGACCTATGGTCTCCATTATCTTCAATAATGACATCATTCTATTGACATCAATGACAACTTTTGACCAACGATATATTATTCTCCAAATCGATTCAGGTAATTGGAGTAAAATTGCCTTCAAAGATAGTGTATCCAAATGGGGCCTGCTTGTACTTTGGTTGGATCATCTTGAAAAAATATTTTATATCTCCTCATTCCTATGGAATTAGAGGGAGTTTCATATACGGTTGTAAAAGTCTCCGAATATGGTATTTGACTATGTAATTTTCTCTTTCATTTGGAAAAACCTTGACATCAATAACAACCATTTAAAAAAATCTCCCCTTTTGTTATTGATGGAAATAATTTGATATTTTCCTCTTCTAATAGTTTCTCCCCCTATCTAAATTCTCTTCATACTTCTTGACAGTTTCTCCCCCTATTTGCATTCCCTCCCTCTTTGACATCAATAGAAAAGGGTGTCCCCCTGATTTTGTGCTTCCTTTACGAAGATAAAGGAGAGATCAATATTGATGTCTTCTGGTGATATTCAAAATTTTATCTACACAAAAATTTGGTAAAGATGTTAGCAATATCTTCTTTGGTGCCAATATATTCCATCTTGACACTCTACTCAAAAAATTGTTCTCTGAGGAAATGATACATGATTGGAATACACTTTATTTTTAAGTGCATACCAATATTTTTTGAGATATTGACTGCATTAGCGTTGTCGGAAAACATAACAATGGGTTGATCATATTCCACTTTGATTCATTGTAAAGTTTGTTTCATTCAGTGAACTTGGGTACAACAGTCTATTACTACTATATATTTGGCTTCAGTTGTAGAAAGAGAAATTGATGATTTTTTTCTGCTTGACCAAGATAGAAGGAAATCTCGCAAGAAATTTGCACTTCCACTGGGTTTTTTTCTATCGTCAATGCTACCTACCCAATCAAAATAGGTGTATGTTGTTGATGTGAAATATTTACTCTTTGGATACCAAATCCTAAAATCGAGTGTGCCCTTTAAATGTCAAAACATCCTTTTTATTGCATATGTGATTCCTTTGGTGCTGATTGAAAATTTGCAACCATTCCAACCACTAGGATAATTTTTGGTCTCTAATTTGTCAAGCATAGTAGGTTTCCAATCATAGATATGTAAAGTGTTTAATTTAATTCAAGGGATTCATCATCCTTACTTAACTTGCATCTAGTAATCATAGGGGTATTGATTGGTGTGCATTCTTCCATTCCAAACTAATTGATCATCTCCTACAAGTATTTGGTTTGGGAAATGAATATTCCTTTGTTGGATTGAAAAACATGTAGTCCAAGGAAGAATGGGAATCCTCCGATCATTGACATTTCAAATTCCTTTGAAATTTCGTGAGAAAATCCATGATCCATATCATCATTTTTGCCTCCAAAAAAATATCATACACATATATGAGTGTAATCAATAAGTTGTCATTTTCCATCTTGATGTATAGATCATTGTCATCAACTCCTCTTTTGAAACCTTGGTGTTGAAGATACTAGTCTATCCTGGAATACTAGACTCTTAGAGCTTACTTTAACACATAAAGAGCTTTGACATAACCATCAACTTGGGCTGAAGTGCCTCGACCATCTGGGTGATTTCGACTTCATTGATAGATAGATCATTATAGACTAGTGTGTTAGACAAATTAACAACAGTTGAATCAATATCGTGATCGTATGAAGAAGTAGAGAGATCACGACAACCAAGATCAGAAAATTCAGGATGTTTGCGGCATCCTCGTGATTTGATGAATCACATAGAGGGGTAGATGAGAAGCAATAATGTTCACCCTCTATGTTTCCGGAAAAAGCAGATGAAAAATCAAATGGATTTTCAATGAATGATTGGTCCTCTCCATTGTCGGATGATAGACTGACATCCAGTGTGTCCTGCAAATTATCAACAATGGGTGCATCTGTAGACATACATACACATGTGAAATCAAGGATGGAAAAATCACCAAAGATGTCAAAGAAGAATGGATGAGGATCGGACAAAAGGGAGTCATCCTTCGTCGAGGGTTGATGCTCAAGATCCCAGTGATAATCCTCATGAATGACAGCGCAGGTTGGTTGTGCAACAACAACTCCGTCAATGGCTTGATCCTCGTTCACAACAAGTGTAGAGTCTAAAATGAAAGAACACAAGACAATGCAATCTGGAGGATCAATATAATATGAAGACGGAGGTTGAGGTATAAAATACATGTGACAACCCATGGGATTCACAACCAAGTCTGCGCGAAAATGGAGTGAAGTGATGTTGGGAGGATGTCATAGTTGAATGGATGTGTGTGCCTATTCTCCCACATCACTCTACGATGGTGGAGCTATTTGATGAGGGGACAGCAAACCGTCACTTGTGACAGCGACAGTGTCCGTCTTTGATTGCATAGATCCATCACCGAAGTATGTTGAGCGAGGCTTGGGCTTGAACTTCCTTTTAGGATTAACAAGTTTGGTAAGACCGTACTCAAATTTGTCCATGAGATACTAGAATTTCATCTTACTTTTCAAAGCTTGAAACTGCAACACAAGGAAGCGGTCCCAAAATTCCATAGGCGATTCATGCGGGGCCTTCCATTGTTGTAACATTTTTTGGTCAAGAGGTTCCAGATCAAAATGATGGAAAGTAGATTGAATGAGATCACAAAACTGTTCAAGTGAGTGCACGCTGTCGAGATGAAGACTCTAGCACCACCGTAGTGGGGATTCACAAAGTGTGTATACAAGAAAGATGTTTGCCTCTTCTGCATAGAACTCATCTGTAAGAAATGCATAGATGTCTTCTAAGTACTCAGGCCAGGCTACTTTGCCTTCACCATCATATGTGAATTCGGACAAGATATTAGCAAACTCCCTCGTGATGTCAAGAGGTTCGACATACAAAAAAAACACAGAGGGATGAGTGTGACAGTATCCATGACAGATGTGCAAAGATTTAAAACTGGATAAGAGGACACTGCTTGTCATCTAGCCCTCCTTCTAGCACCAAAAATGTTGACGGTGTTGGACCCACCAACATGTCAGGGGATCTCCCCAGTAAGAAGTCCCAACTAGACCTCAAACCATTTGGTGTAGGAGTCCTAGAAGTGGGTCGTATGGTATTTCCTTGACCATGGTTGTGCATAGAGGAATGTAAGATGTCCCTATTGGTGGCAAGGGTGTTACATACGTAGCAAGTCAAGGAAGGTGCATGAAAGGTTATAACACATGAAAATTGAGGTGAGTGTGCCCCTTGGAAACCTATGGAAGCATGTCGCTTGGAAGATAACACATGAATGAATATGCATCACAAACTAGAAAGAAAGTAAGCTAACAATCTAAATTGATGGTTAAACCAACAGCACATCTCAATAAGATTCATACATACTTATAAAAAAAGAGTCCATACATGCATGTGTAAGCAAACAGATACATATATCATTAGAGTAACAAAGATAGCTTAAATAAAATAACAACATATGTATGAAACATGTTGGCTCTGTTATATTAAGAAGATAAATCTCCAATCATATAGTACAACCATGAAAAACCACTAGTCCTGATAGTAGAACATTATAGTCACTGTCGTGTGCTCCTCCAAAGAGATGTACTAGCTCTGCACTATGGAGAAGCCAAGGCTCGTTACAATACTCTCCAAGCTTTCTCTAAGATACTCCTATTAGAAGATTAGATAACCAAAAGCCTTGAAAATGAGTTATTAGGTACTATATATAAAAAAGTGTGGGGTGACCCTTGAGATTCCCCTTTGTGACTCTTCATCTAACCTCATGACTCTTCAACTACTACATGGCTTTTACATTCAACTATCGACACTTGGACTTTCACTTTACAAGACATTACATGCAATCTGCACATGTACCCATGTGAGACAAAATAGGCTTGAGCAAGCCATGCAAGCTATCACTAACACTCGGAAAGTTCTAGCAAGACCAACTCTTTGACATCCTTGTGATGATCGACGGTGGTGAACTGGTGCCAAGATTGGTCATCTGTGATGGTGTCTGTGCACTCAATGGTGACATTCGGTTGAAAGCAAACTCTTACCTTCGTTGCATCCAGATACACTGATATGGCTCCTTTATCCAACTTTTCTGATAACATGCACATCATCGTCTTGAGTGCAGCTAGACCAACAACATTTTGATGCATAGTGTCTATTTTGATCTCCAAGTGTGTGTTGGTGACCATGTGCATCAACTTGTCGAAATACATGTTTAGCTCAAGTTGGACTTGCTTCTTGTCTTCGCCTTGGTGAGTGTGCCAATGGGTGGGATCGCATGTGTGCGTGTAATGACATCCATGCTCCTGAAAAACCCTTGCATGTGATATACAACACTTCTCACCCTATCTCCTCCATGCCAGCTACTGGATGGGTCCATAACTTGTATGGGCATAATTTCATCAATCTATGCATGTTACGCCTCCTATTGTACCTGTTCCCACTGCAACTCCTTCTGTTGTCTGTGAAACTCCTATTCTTCCTTGAGTCTTCGCTTTAGCACATGTAACTCCTTCTTTATTTCTCTCTCTACCTTCACACAATCCTCTTTTCACAATGTCACCTCATAGCCTCAATCTCCAAAGCTAATTTCATCACAAGTGAATCTTCTTGAGGTTGCAACTTTGTTCTGCCTATGCGTTGTCAACAACATTCCTCTTGCATTTATCATATGCAGATGTGCTACCTTCTGCTACTACTGATGGTGCTACTTGTTGTGACACCACTGCCATTTCATCTTGATATCCTTGTCCATGAACAACTTGATGTCTTCATAGATAGGCAAGTTCATAAACACTTAATCGACTACATCCCTAGTTGTGCTCTGAATGTGTCTTTGACTCTACTCTCCTGGAAGCCATTCTACCCATGCTGCTGAGAGGCAGACAAACACGTGTGATACCTGGAGACATAGAAATACTCATGACCATAATTTTGTCAGTAAAAAACCAAAACAACTGGAGGACTGACATGCAACATACCTGTGTGACTGTCTATGAAGATTGAGTAATTTTCACCGGGAGGTTGGGAGACTGACTACCAAAACTGCACAAGGAAAATTCTGGGCTGTCGGGAGGTTGACTAACTACTGGAACTACACAATGCATAGTCCATCCTAACCTGATGAGGACTGAAACTATGAAATGCACAATTTCTGCTAATAGTGACATGAAAACCAGCAAACTGCATTCCACAGTTTCTGGGGCCAACAAAGCACTGCCTCTTAGAATTGCACAATGCAAGCTTGGATGTCAGTGATGGGCCATACTTGAGAAATTATGGAGGGAAGGCAAATCCTTCACTTCTAGAAATGTGCAGTGTTAGCCGGGCAAGGCAAGGTCCGAGCCAAGGCAACCCAGACCCGTCGACGGGCGATTGAAAACATGAGAAGTTTGAATGCATGGTGATACTGAATGTAAACAAGAGTGAATGATCATGCATGCAAACAGTAAGTGAGGGATTTAGAAAATGGGAAATCATGTATGTGTGTGAAACGAGTTGCCGCAACTGCGATTTTCGGTACAGAACAAGTGTCCTGCATGTGACTGCAGTGAGATGCAAACGAAAACTGAAATGGTGCTTCTACAAGCTAACATACATCAAAAGGACAATAAGCGCTCATTGAAATCAAGAAAACAACATTATCACAAAGCGAAACACAAAAAGTGACAGAAACGCAACGCAAGACATGAAAAGCAGACTTACCCTGAAACAACTAAGATGAAAGTGCCAAAGACTCCTAGATGCAATGTGGGATGCCAAAGCTGCAAGATCGATGTGAGGAATGAGCTCTATAGTGTCTAGTTAATAAGTTTTGACAAGATTGAGGTTATGACACGCATGCCACAAATCTACGAAAAAGTGACACTTGGCGAGAGGTTTCTAAAATGATCTTTGCATGTAACCCTCAGCTACTAAGAATAGATCTCTAGATCTAGGGCTGCCTTTTGTATGCTACCTTTTTCTATTTTGGGAAGAGCAACCCATGCATGAAAATCAATTTTGCTTGGTCTCGGAGGGAATTGGTCAACCTAAAGGCACATGTGACAACTTGCTTGACTGAGAGAGGGATTTGCACAATTTTTGAGAGGAACTGATTGGTTGTCCCAGAAGGATTACGCGATTTATGGGAGGAGCAGGTAACTGCTGCCCAGAATTGTGCAATTTCTGGGAGGAGATGGTTTGGTTGTCCCAAAGGGATTGCGCAATTTCTGGGAGGAGCGGGTGGTTGCTACCCAAAATTGCACAATTTATGCACTGAACTGCAGTGTTGGGCCAGATTGTGCAATTTTTCCAAGGAACACTGTCTGATTGTATTGTGCAATTCCTTAGCCCAGAAGGTTGGCCAACAGATTTGCGCAATTTCTGGAGAGAAGGTTGGTTCCCCCCTAGAATTGTGCAATTTTTTGAGGGAGTTTCTCATCCAACAACTAGCCCAAGTCCGAAATGGCAGCCTGTGAGGGGAGAGAAACAAACTAACATGCACAGGCTGGCAAGCTGCTGAAAAACCAATGAAGCTTATGTACTTGACAATGCAAGACATGCTATTAGGATGTTTGGTAGGGAGGCTCCAAAATGAAGCTAAGGAAACATTTTGGAGGGTGGTTATAGCCACTAAAACACCTCTAGATAAAAACAAGCTCTAGAAACCCCACACTTATTAAATATTTTACAAATGATGTTCAATGTATTTGGGCACAAGACCGTCATTAGTTAATGGACCTCTCCATGCCAATTCCAACAGTATATGGCAAATCATGAGATTTATCACAATTTGAGGGATATGTCAAATTAAAGTTGATGCTCCCATCTTGTGATAAAAAAAACCCCAAAAGATGATGATGTGGTAGTATATTATTGGCTAGGGTCTCATCGATAAAAGGCTCCTATATTCAAAAGAAACCAAATAACAATATGGAATATGTTTAAATCCAAGTGAAAGTAGGCCTCATTTCATAAAGTTGTGGATCCAACAAAAATTAAATTCTATTTTCATTTTCCCCCCATTTTGCAAGTCGACTTCATTAGATCAAAGGCTAGTTGGCCCCTCCATTCCATATATATATATATATATGGAATCTATCCACATCCTATGAGGAGTCTTGAATTTTTGTAGGAGGTTGAATACTATTGACTCATGGCTCTTGCCTTAGGCATATTCTATATCATTCTTTGTTAAGGTGTATTGGGCTTATCGTTTATGTGTTTGTGCTTGGTTTTTCGTGGGACTCTTGAGTCTATTTGCAAGTGAAATTTACATCAAGAAGTTGATCCATAAGGTCTTATTCAAACATGTAGCACTATAACTTTGTGCCTAAAGATCCTATGCAATGTCTAAAAACCCTATTTGACCTCTCTATATAAGGAAAAACCCTTCACGAACTATTGAAAATATGGTGGAAGGCCAAATTCGTGAGAAGCTTCTGGACTTTTAATTTCCTTCTAATTTATGGCAAGGGTTTTGGGATTTTTTCCTTCAAGGGTGATTTTGTTTAGCTCAGTAGCACTTATTTTCTTTGAAATATTACATGTTTCAAATCGATGTTGATTGGCATGATGGATTAACCTAAGTTCTATGACAAATCACTTTGCAAGAACCTTATCATGAGAAGCTTGACATAGAACAAACTTTGGTGCCAATACTTGAAGATATTCAACATTGTTTTTATCCCTAATTTAAGTGGCTATGTTGGAAAATTTTATGAGGTTAAGATATGGATCAGTCTTGACTTACTAGTGTGATGACAGTGCACTTGAGATTATTAACCAATGAAATTATGATAATCTAAATATCTGATGCATTGGAAACATGTATACATCTGCGTAATTATAGTTTGATCATATGTTAGAGACTTAGTGCAATTTTGAGGTCGAATGAACATTGGTAATGTAGATATGGTTATATGCAATGAGTATGGTGTGTATGGGAAATGTAATATAAATGGAAGTGCAATTAAAATTGTTACATGCTAAAGTGATTTGTACTGTGACCTATTTGTATGGTGAAAAATTTTTTATGCTCGACTTTATTGTGTACAGTGTAAATGGGCTGAATGTAACCTCTTGTATCATGTCACAATGAATAATGATATTAATCAATTGTGTGTGTGACCAAATGTGCATACCTATAGATCATAATTTTGTGTAATGAGCATCAGAGTAATGGAGTGTTAGATTTCTAGCAAAAGAGTGTGATTTGAGAAACAATTGGAATCCTATGTATTGGAGAACTTGTGATGGAGTCAATTAGAGAACCTTTGTACATGAATAAGACAATAATATGTTTTGAAATCAGATCAATAATGATAAAGGTTTATTATTGTGTGAATATATTTGTGAAGTGTGACTTGAATGTTGATGCTAAATATACATGTTAGTTGGAAAGTTGTTGTTGTAGAGTGCATTTGAGTAGACTAAGCCTACATATGAATAAAAAGTGTGTAGTAGCTATAAATGTTGTATGTAATTACACTAGTATACAGAGTGATTTGGAGGAGATCACACTTGATCTGTGTTATGTGTTGCTATGGGTATGGATAGAGTTTATATAGCTGCCGTTCATGTTTGGGAGAGAGAGAGAGAGAGGAGCTCATATTGGTGCTCACATGTTTGTATGATAATTCCATATTGATATATTTTCATAAGGAGTGAGATTAACCAGTTGAGAGTATGTTGGAGTACTTTTATTGTGATGCATTTCCATGATTCTTATTTATGTAGTATTAGTTCCAATGCTCACTTTGTATTAGCAAATCCTTGATGTGTTTGGCTGAGTTTGAGAGCTCACATGTATGCCATGTACATCGAGTGCGAGAGAATGCATTTGTGATGGTATTTTTGTTGTGTATTTTGAGTATATTGTTGTTGGGAAGAGTTATTGATGATGATTTTTTCAGAGATCTATTATGTCAGAGTAAGTTGCTGACTTTTAAATATGTTGAGATTTTGGTGATCAAAGTTTACACAGAGAATTTGTATTGTAGATCAAGATCACAGAAAAATAGTTTTTCTTGATTTGTTGATGTTGTTCCTTGAGTAGAGAATAATGATTGACAATTTGACCTTAACTAGGGTTTGATGTTCTTAAGATGGGTTATTAAAGAGGCTTAGTTTTATATTTAGTTTGTTGAGATATGGTTTAATGTTCTATTAAGTATTTACTGCAAATATTGTCAAGGATATCTTGATCAGTATGTTTGGTATTTGATGAGCTATAATTTTTTGTAGAGAGATTTTTTATTAAAATTTGTGCAGGGATCAGTTGCAGAGAAATTTTGATATCTTGGTATTCAATTTGAGAAGAGATTGTATTGAAAATTTGATTGTGAGAAGAGGTGGATCTAGTCTGAAAAATATATGAAATGTGGTTCATCGTCTAATTAGGGTGGTGTTTATCAATTTAATTGTCTTAAATTGTTAAATGAATTATTGACCGAAGTTGGTAAGCTTGTGAAGTGAAAGTGCACTATATATGCTAGAATTCCTTTTATTAAATGAGATTGTTAATGTGCATGATTGAGTTATTGAGATTTACCTCTAAGGATGCAATTTATTCCTATCTTATTCTTTAAATAAAATGGATATAATACATTGAATATTCCTGCTATTTTCTAATGAAATAAAAAATGATATTCACACTTGCTAAATGAAACTTAAAGAAAACTCACATTATCTTATTAAGAAAACTTAACTAATCTATTGCAACACAAATCTAATCTCTAAAAGCAGAATTAATCATCTAAAATCATAACAATCCTCTGCATAAAAACCAAAATGAAATTAAATTCTATTCAAAATGAAAAAAAAAAACCACACATCTATCATTATCAATCGCTTATATTTGAAATCAAAGGTTCTGAAATGAAACTACAACAAAATCACTCATTGTTGAATTGAGGCTTTTGTGATCCATATCAAGTTTATGAGAAGAGTCTTCGACGAAAATCACATCATAATTCATTTGTCGATGTGTTTTGAATCAACGAGTGTGGTTCATCGTCAGGACAACAATGAACCACACTCGTTGGTTCGAAAGCCATCGACAAATGAATTATGATGTGATTTTCACCGAAGACTCTTCTCACAAAATCACTCATACTATGAAATTGAATGTTTTGAAATGAAAACCATAAAGAAAACACACATATGTTAAAATGAAATACTGTAAAATGAAACTCTAAAGAAATATATTAACTCTAAAATAAATCACTCTGCAATCATAAGGAAATATATGAAAAGCAATTACATTACCATTAATATCATTATACATCATCTTGAAAAAGGAACGATTGATGAAATATTGCTATCTCTATTTGAATGAAATCAAGACTGCAAATCAATTATAAAATGTATGAATAACTATGAAAAAGGATAAAGAAAAGATATGTCAATGCAGAACCTTCACTATTTGCAGGGGCCTCCACAAACAGGCGGTTATAGAACTTCAATTGAACAGTCAGCTATGCATTATAACTTCAAAGGATTTTCTTCATTAACAGAGTAAAAACAAAGTTTCAAAACATCATTGTCGCATACATAAAATCCACCTTCTATTCATGTTTGTTGCATGATATTTATAAAAGCCCATGTCAATAATTGTTTGAGGCTTTTACACCTACCTTAGCTAAAAAAATTATAAATTAAGCTTCTAACAACTATCGAGATATCATTTCTCACGATTTTCTATTTGGAAAAGAAAATCGTGAAGCGTAGGAATTTTAGACTCTCGCTCGCCTATTAAACAACCACGTTGACATTATCCTTTGACCACGCAATCAAATGATCCTATTGATGATGTGGTTCAGATGAATAGGAGGAAATCATTAAAGGGATCAATCTCCATATATCCATATATTTCTCTTCTTAGTTGGCACCTCTGATCCTAGTAAACCATGGAATTGGCTAAAAAAACAGAGATTAGTTGCAGAATCGTGAGAATTTGAGAGCCAATACAAATATTAATTCAATAATAAGGAACATTATAAAATATGAAAGATAAAACAATTATATACCTTACCATGTCAAAAACCTTGCAGTTTGATGCCTATTGAGTTGATGATGATGGTCAAGGAAAAGAAAAATAGGTAAGGAAGAGTGTCAAAATGAAGCAATCACGAGGCTCAACATTCCCCCACACGGAGGCCATTGCATGTCCTCATGAAAAAACTCAAAATTGAAAATCTTTCTCTATCACTGCTTTCTCTCAGAAACTTGGGCCAAAACATCCAAGTTTGTCCTTTTTATCGTCTTTCTTGTAACTATCATTCTGGGCTTCTTCATAAAAATCCTGCATTTTAGACTCATGACCTTATTTCTTAGAGATTCATTCTTTTTCTTTAAATTTTTGTTATTTTCATACCATAATCCCATATTTAGAAGAATTTAATCATTCTCAGTCCTTTGTATCTCATTCTGCATTTTAATGTTTCATGTTCCTTCTTCAGATGTCTATTCAACATCTCCAACTCAAAGACTTCTTATTTCAGAGTTTTCACGAGTGGAGGTTCTTGTGGACTGTTAGACTGTATTTCTTTTTCATGGACTATAAAATAAGATGCCTTTTCTGTAGCTCTCCTCTCTAGAGACTCAATGTAGTCATAGATTTCTTGTTGTACTGGATCTATCTTTGGTGTTTTTCGACCTGGGCTATGAACAAGTGAGATGACAATAGGTGATGGAATTTCTATTTTATATTCTTCCTCCAAACTAACCACATATGTAGATTGTTGAGATGGTTATTTATTAAGCATGGTGATTCTTCTTACATTTGATGGAAGAGGGTTTTTAGTATTAACTTGTTTCTTCTCTGTTTAAGCTTCCTTTGTTTTCTTAGATGTGCTTTCTTCCTTTTTACTGGCTTTCTTTCTTCTAACAAATTGCCTTTTGAGGCTTCCTAAAACTTTTGCAATAGGAGTCTCATCTTCCGACTATTCTTGTGGTTGTTGTTGAGGTAATTTTTTAATAGGATTCTTATATATTCTCTTCCTTCCTCTTTTTGATTTGATGTTGCTAGGTGACTCTTGATCCTCCTCCTTAAAATGATTTCTAACTAGGAAGCTATCCCAATTATCTCCTAGTCTTTCAAGATGAAATTCAATGAGTATTTTCATAAGGCCATGGTGGTACATGGTTTTTTCTACGAATTGAATCTTTAACAGTGTGGTTTAACATCGAGGACGATGTTCCCCAAGGGGGGAGGGTCTGTGACAGCCCCTGGTTAAAAGTTTATGTAATAAAAGTTAATAAAGGAAAAATAAGACCACGGTCATGGGACATGTATTTCAAGTTGAATGTTAGAAAGAGATATCCTAGTGGGCATCACTGGATGTATTTATGGCTAAGGGAAATTGGCAAAGGCAATGGCTAAGGCATTCAAAAGGAAAAAAAATGTATTTTGGCACATCTATTTATGAAAATAAAGGAAAATAGGAGAAAAGGAAGGTGAAATGTCACAAGTTGCATGTGAGGAGGAAATTGAAGGAAAATAATGGAAATTGAAGAAAATAGATGCCTCATTGATAAAAAGGCTTATGAGGATAAGTTGGCAAGATTTTGCTTGGGCTTGGTCAGTGTAACCTTTTGTCAGTGTAGTTTTGGAGCTCTCTCATTATTATCTCTATCTCACACTCTTGGACACTTAGAGTTTTCTTGGAGCATTCTAGCTTTCAAGCAAGGAAGGGAAAAGAAAACAAAGGAAGGACAAGGAAAAGAAAGGAAGGAAAAGAGAAAGCAAGGAAGAGTGGGATCAAGTAGCTTCAACAGGAATACTTGCAGGTAACATATTGCATTTTTGATTTCCTAGTTGGTTTTGACATGCATGGATTTGCATATTGGTATTTGGTTCTCTCGATGTCGATGGCATGATCTTGTCGAGTTATGACAGTGGTTTTCAACCTTTCCTTGTATTTTTTCGGATAACCATGGTGTGATGAGATTTTTTCTTTCTATTGAGATTTGGAATTGCCAGATGGTTTTCAGAATCTAGGGTGGAGGTGGTCTCAGGAAAATTCCCAAAGACCTAGGAATACCTTGACCAATTTTGGCGGGATACATGGTAAACCTGAGGGTGGAGTCTCAATTTAGGGACTAGTGATCCACTGTGGATTGCGGTAAATCCTAACAGACAAAGAGATGGAAAATTCCTCAAGGATAGTGATGGAGTCTGAAGGCATTCCAAGCTCAGTTTGGTTTTATGATCTCGGTGTCGGTTTTGGTGAGATCATGGTTTGGTGAGGGTGGAGGTGGTTTAACCTCTGGATTCTCTTGGATGTTTTTGGATTGGTTTATCCATGAGATCCCACATTCAGGCTTGGAATATGGCACGGGGGTGACTGGCTGAAAGAAAGATTTGGTTCAACCATGTCTATGGTCGGGTGGTACATGGAAGTCCCAAACCTGGTTGGCCATTGCCTATGTTTAATAAAAGTTAATTCCTCTTGCTTTTGTACTTGTTATTATGTGTCTTTAATGGTTGTTATATCATTTTTATTTACATGGTTTAATGTTGGCTATAAACATGGTTATAGTCATGGTTATTTCATGTATTTACTTGTAAATGAAAGGATAATGGATGCAAGACCTAAGTAATGTCAAAACAGTTAAAGGAAGAGGGTGGTGATCGTTATTGTCAAGTCTCATATGAGTTATCAGTCATTTATGCTCTGTCTTGTATTTATTTCCTATAGATTTCATTGACGCCAAGTGTTTGACAGAATGATAGTCCTGGTTGGGGATGGTTAGGCCTAGTCCTGGAGCTAGTTTTTAAATTTGTAAATCTTGTCATTATGTAAATTTTGGATTTTGAAGGCTACAAGGGTTTCTGGGTAGTGACCTTGATTCTGGGCTTGAAAAGTGGCACAAATCTCGGATTCATGACACAGGATTGAGGGAAAAAAAGTCCCCAGACGCACCCATGCCTTATTGTGGGAGTAATTAGAGCCTCCCATATGCACCCTTGTCCATGAAAAGAGAGTTTCCAGGGGTTCGATGCACTAAAAGCTCAGTGGGACTGAGGGGATGGTCAGGGGAATGAATGGGATGCATTTTGGGACTCCTATAGCAGGTGCAAAAGGTGTGGTATGGTATGTTACATTCTGATTCCACTTCCTTAATTTCACTTAGGAGGTTGAGTCTTGTCATAGTATCCCCTCATCTCATATTTACCTCAGGTAAGCCAGTGAAATTAGGTAGATTTGAGGGTAGGCATCATTACAGATATAGCTAAAATAAAGTTAAAATCATATCATGGCCACGAGCAAGAAACAAAAGAAAAGAAAATCATAAAATGCGAAAGATGGTTGAGACATTTAATATAGCACGTGAGGAAAAGCCAAACATGAGCTCTAGTCCTAATAATTATGGCCATCACCCTAGTTCCTAAGGCCCATGAGTGCCCAACACATCATTAAAGGAACCCATGCACATCCCAACCCCTAGTGGGCAATGAACTTCCCCGCCTTTAAGGGGGAAATAACTACTTTACATCATGCACAACTTGCTCTCTTGTTCTAGAGCTTCGAGCAAGAATACAAACAAAAAGCAAGAAAAATAAAAAGGAAAATAAAGAGGGGTCGAAAAACAAAGTTTGGGGTAGCTCATGTATCCATGTGTTGACATGGCTAATGTGCACTATGCCAACAAGGGGAACTAACCCGATCGCAAGCCCCAATTAGACCTACTTTCATTTGGATTGGCTAGCTCTGAAGGGTTTTCAAGGACCCTGTAAACTGCTTGAACATGTCGAAAGATTTCTTCTGGGAGGAAGACTTCAATTAAATAAACAAAATGAAACAACTAACCTCTATCCATTAAATCCTATCTATACTACTTCTAACTACTATAATCTATCCTGCAAGAGCATGATACAGAGGTTTAAACATCATATATATGTTCAACAAGAGCGTGATAAAGAAGGTTAAACATCATGCATAGATTCAAGTCCAAATGAATCAATCACTGAATTCACAGCTGGACAAGGTTGTATTAAAGCTAAATTGCAATCCAATCACTCATATAGGAATCCACATTCTTCTATAGAATTAAAACTGCAATTGATGTTTAATTTAGTTTCAAATCAGAGACCATTCACAAGTTAACCATGAAACTGAATCACATTCAATTTAACAAGACTAATAGTGAATTGTAAGTCATCAATATGCATAAATATAAATCACATTTACATTCATGCCAATAACAACACTCTAATCCAAAACAATACAATGAGTCTGAAACTAAAGGCACCTTCTTCCCTAAAAAATATCCCTCCTCATTCACAATAAAGCAACACTATTCTTCTCGAAAATCAAAAGCCCTCCTCCTTTCTTCGGAGGTAATATTTATGCCTTTCCCCTTGCTCTCTGTCTCCCCTGCCTCTTCATCTCCCCCACTATTTTCCGGAATGAAAATCGAATACATAGGGATAGGAGTGGTGAGGTTGCCACCACATCGAAGTCACTTTGCTGGAGCGTTTTTCTTCTCGGGAAATGGATAGGTGTCGAAGGAACTGAGCGTGGATGTTTATCCCTTCACTGCACCTATGTTGAATGGTTATTATTCCCTGCCACTTCCTGAGGAAAACTTGAAACGCCGTGTCTGTCATCTCACACCCGGCATGCTTTGAGGAATTTCTGGAAGGAGTGACATCTTGAGGGATCGCCGTTGTTCTTTCCTTGCCACGGAGTGAGCCTTCATCATGCATAACGACGGTCCATCTCCCTTTTTGCATGTTTCGCTTTTGCAGTACCCAACCGGGGTTGCAGAGGTGTCATCTAGACATATAGCGCCTCTATCTGCTACCAGATCCACTTGAGCTCACCTGCAGAGATAATTCATATTAGGCTTATGATTACAAACAAATGATAAAATGCCTAAAACAACAAATCTTTGCCTTCATGAAGCATTTATAACATCAAAAGAAAAATCATGAAAGAATCGGCCCTCTAGTCTTTAATCCATACATTGATTTAGTCCTACAGGTGAAAACTCTCTTACACTTAAATTTATTGCAAAACACATAGCCGAATCAAAATCCAAACTTGAAACACTATAGGTAGGAACCTACACCCTATTGGGTCCACTATATGGAATTTTCTATTAAAAATCGCGACCATGACATTTTATTGAATAGACATGAATACATGTAAAAACCCCGCAATCGAGCCATATAGCCAGAATTCAAAATTATACACTAGAGCCTATAACTATTGGCTGGTCCGGTAAACAACGATGCGCCTTATACAAAACTTTGGACCGGGCCGATTGTGATATGTGAAATGCTTCGAACCCGATATATATATATATATATATCTATATATATATATATTATATATATATATATATTATATATATTATATTTAATATTATTCATGGTTGATAAAACCATCGGGTCTGGTAGATGGTAGCACGCCATATATATAAGTCATGTGGCCTCGATAAAGCGATTAGCTCTGGACCGAAAATAATGTATCTGTTGATAAGGCCATAGGGTCCGGAGGGTAGCAGCATGCCATGTATGCATATGCCTTTTGCAATTGCAATTTGCACGGGGTTTTGGACCCGAAATATAATATATATATATCTTATATATTATATATAGTATATAGTATATATATTATATATATTATATATATATATATATATATATTATATATATATATATATTGTGGTTTATAATGCCATTGGGTCTGGAGCCTTATGGCATGCATTATGTTAATTGCGACAAGCCCCAAAAATGGGATTTATGCATGTTTTGTGAGGGATTTTCGTTATAACGAGTTAGAACAAAAATAAGGTGCGATAGAAGTAAGAGTGGAGGTGATTATGTGAGTGAGCATAGAAGTATCGTGAATTCATATGAATATTGAGAAGTTTGATGAAGGGAATGAATGAAGGGCTGAGCTGGGTCAAGAATGAACTATGCAACGGAGATTTATCAAAAGGTGGGTCTTGACCATTACGAATTAAAGATTTGACTTGGCAACGAGTTAAAGTCTCTAGGATAAAATGGATCATTCGAAGAGGTGGAAGATCAAACTTCTAGGGGGGCCCATGAAAAATTGCTACCAGGGCAAATTTTAATAGGGTGGTGGTTGTGGCCGCAACAAATGGCAAACCGTTGGGCGAACCAGTTATCTCTGTTTCCAAATAACCTTCAGATCAATAGAACAACAGGATGTTAAAATAAACTTGAAATGCAAACTATATATATGGAGAAGCATGGGTTCCACTTAAACATTACTACTTCAGAAGGGATAGAGACAAATAGCTTCTACTTGCTGATATGATTTTGACAGGCATTCTCCAATGGCAGTATTATGGGGTTTATTGACCTTCCTCTACCTGTTTCCCACTTTAAAAATCCCTTTGGGGCTATCACTGGTCTTTCCATACCTATTTAGGTGTGTACCTCAGCTCTTTATTGCTCATAAAGCTTGATGTAGACATGTTTTTCTTGCATTTTATATGAGAATTTCAGTGCTATATTTTCTTTGATTGAATGGGGTGCAGTCATGGATCATGCCATATTTTTAAACCGCTTAAGCAAGGTTGGGCTTGCTGTGTCAACCGGTACTCTAAGCCCAGCAACAGTCTTTACTCTAACCAGCTTTCCAAACAACCTGTCCTTCCAGATTGGTACAAGGACTTGACATTTCATTTTCTTTTAAATAAGTCGTTCTAGTTTCAGGCACAAGGACTAGAGCACAATTGGTCCTTTTGCCATAGGATATATGACAGTAATCTTGGCCCATGAAAGGAGATTTACTTGTAGATAACAGGTATTGGACAATTTAGTGTGGTTGATGGGACCAATGGAGAATGACTGTAAACCTTACATGCAAGTATAGGCTAGGTCTGAGTGGGATTTATTTAAAATGCAACATTCCTCCATGCCAGTGCAGCTGTAGTTACACATTTTTTGTTTTATAAAGATGCCCTTACATGCTCCAGATATCTAAGTTATCAATAGATATCACATAGTTCCCAACAGATGCCCGTGAGGGGTTTCGGTTTGCATTCCACTGCTGATTCTCAAGTGCTCGTGGGTTGTTAGAAATTTTGTTTGATTTTCATGGAAATGATGGATTCAGGAACAACAGAATCATCAATAAGTTAATGAGGAAGGGAAAGGCCGAGAGTGGTGAATGAGGGAAATTATGAAAGGTAGAATGAGACTGGAGGACCACCATCAGCTAGCTGAAAAGGAATGTGATTCAAAACAGCAGGAAAATGGACTTTGCAGAAAACAAAAGAAAGGGCAGGAATACAACTACACTAGCAGCAAAATGAAATGAACTCTAACCTACTCAGGGGGTAACCACCATGTAGTGGCTACTAGAAGTATCTCTTTTGATGCTGGCCTTTAACAAGGAGTTTTTCAGTTTCTTCCTGTAAGGTTTTCAATATGTAAATTCCATGACCAATTTTTTCCACAACTTGGAATG
Source organism: Pinus taeda (assembly GCA_000404065.3). Classification (NCBI taxonomy): domain Eukaryota; kingdom Viridiplantae; phylum Streptophyta; class Pinopsida; order Pinales; family Pinaceae; genus Pinus; species Pinus taeda. Next base: position 69,137 of record APFE030004411.1, read on the forward strand.
GGCTCAGCCGTGATGTTGTAATTTTGTGTGCTTACCTATTGGCTCACTCATGAGAGATGAAAAGTAAATAAATTTCTCGATGAAAGATATCACCTCGTCTTCACTTCCATTTATAATTTTGTCATGCTCCTTTTTGTTAATGGCTGCATTTCTGAGTGTTCTCTCGCAATGCAAGAACTCACAGATTTGATTATCACCATCGAACACCTGCCAATTTGAGATGTTATCAGTTACGGATGATCTAAAAATCAATTCAACATGAAATTTATTCTTGTTTAATCTAAGATTAGGCAAAATTTTCACATCCATAGCAGCCATCAGATCAGCATCATGGTTATACTTTCGAGGTATGTATGTGACATTGAAAGAATCGAAATTGCCAATTAAACTTCGTACCTCATGTTGGTACCTCACCAGGAGTGGCGCACTGTAGTGTATCTTTTTCTTTACCTAGTCCACCATTATTTGTGGGTCATCAAAAACTCTGAGATTTTTTATATTCCTTTCAAGGGCTCTTCTTAGGCCTTTCAACAAGTCTTCATGTTCTATTGTATCATTGGTGCTTGCACATTCCAACTAGCTGGCCATCAGGCACTAGTTCCCTAGTGGGCCAATGAAAATGCTCCCATCGCCTACACTTTTAAGACAATTAGAGTCATCAAAGTGAAGTGTCATGAAAATAAACTCTAATGTTACATTAAAAGAACTACTTCCTATGAAATTAGTCCTATCATATACTATAATACAAGGTAATTCATCAGTTGGATTATGGGGGTGTTTAATTCTTTCTTCCAACTGTGTGTTTGCTAAAACCTCCTTGATTGTTTCTGCATGGCACTCCCCGAAATAGGTTTCTGTGGCATAAACATTGGAACTGTAATTCCCAAGGATAGAGTTATATAACATTACAGGTTCATTGGGGTTGTTTGGTTTCGTTACCATGTACTTCATGTATCTTACCTGGTCCACTCTCAGCATATCACTTTTTCCCTCTGAGGCAACAAAATATGGACCAATCAGTTGAGAAATATCCATTTAGATTTGATGACCAATCCCTACTAAGCAGCATCCCATAAGCCTCAAGTATATCCACTACCATATATCAATGACTTGAGTGTATTGAGGCTTGGCAGCCATCCGAATCAACACATCTTTTAGCTCCCCAATAACTCTCTCATTCATTTTGTCCAACTGCATAATTCGAGTTTCAGTTTTATCGAGTATTGCCTGAATTCCCTTAGCAACAATGTGAGGCATAACGGTGAAAAATGGATGAGGCACCCGAGTCTACCAAGAAATTATGAACATTCATTTTGAAGATTTCGAATTTGATAAGGAAGGGTAGAGTCATAGATTTTGATTTCATCCCTATCATGGCTGCACTGACACCTTGGGGATTTCGATTTATTTTAGACAATGTGGCCTCCATAGCTTATGGTATTTGGGTTGCGCTAGTCATACTAATAGGTTTGGACATTGGCTTCTTGGTTTGGTTGCTTGAGGTGGTGGGGGTTTTACAGTTCCGCTCATTCATATCTTTCAGCAGCAAATCTCTTTGCTGTGTTAAATTCAACAAGTCAAAATATGTGATATTAACCCTAGACTTCTTGAGATCATCCACAATATTGTAATCAATATTATAAATAGGATATGGTAGAGTAAACATACTTGTTTTTCCATTATTATATGGGAGTTTACCGTCTTGAGTAGCCTTTGTTGCAGTGGGAGATGCATTTTCTTTCTCTGGGTGACTTGCAACAAGGGCATTCTTGGATTGACTACCAAGTCTACTATTCTTGACAAGAACTCTAGGAGCGGATGTTTTCACAGGGAAAACATCTTGCTTTGTTTGGTCTGAGGGCTTTGTCGTATCTGAGAGCGGCCCTTTACTTCGCGTGTGGATTTCGTTAGTGTTGATTTATGTAATGTTATCTCCTTCGTCGTCATTCTCATCACTATGGAAATCCCACAGCACATTAATCTGGGTTTCCTCCTCCGAGGGTTCTTCTACTTGGTATTCTTCCTCGTCTTCTTGTTCTAGTTAGAGCTCCAATACAGGTTCTTTTTTGTTAAGGTGTGATCCAATAAGAGCTAACTCTTTTGTGTTTAAAGCCCCTTCATTAGGTGGAGCAGGCAATGCAAGCTGGTCATGACCACCTTCTATTTTCTTACAATATAAAGGCTTGAAGGGCTTTCTGTTGTTATAGTCTCCTACATTATCACTAGTACTTTCTCCCTTATTCCTTTTTCATATCAATGACTGTGTTCGTAAGTTTCTTAATGATCCGATGCAACCCTTCCACATCTATGGTGTCCTTTTCTTTAGTTTCAGCCCCTTTGTTATCATTTCCATTATTCTTCTTGGATGTCTGAGAGGATTTATTTTCTCCAGTTGTAGGGTGGCATGCTGTGACGCTAATCATTTCATTTTCAACTTTCACTGCTTCATCGATAGCACCTTGTAAGGTTTGCACATTACTCATTTTAACCCACATCGTTGTAGGGATAGGGAGAGCAGAGGTATAGAATTCCATTAGCACCTCTTAAGTAGGTCTAGCGGTGACTGGGATTCTGTTGAAAAAGGTGTTGAACCGGATGTTAACATCCTTAACTTTCTCCTTGCTTTCGATTTTCAGACGGGATAATTCTAAAACTAAGGCCGTAGGTGTTTTTTCATCACCAAACTTGTCCAAAAAGGCCTGCTAAAAAGCATCCCAAGAGGTAATCGATCCTATTCTAAAACTGAAATACCATGTGGAGGCTGCACCAGTCAAAGTAAAAGAGAATAGGCAGCACACCACATCTTCATCGGCAACCCCCAACCTACGCAAGGCTAGGAAGAAAGATCGAATATGGTTATCAGCAGTATATCCCCACTCAGGGTCGAAACTAGGTAACACACTTTTCGTATTTTTGGGTAAGGGATGCTGATGCCCAGGTACCAATACAGCATCCTGTGCAAACTAGCGAGGGAGTGCTCTCGGAGGAGGTGGGGGTTGATTCCCACTCGAAGCAGGAGGTGGAGGCTGATTCCCACGTGGAGGGGGAACATTGGCCATACTATGGATAGGGAAGTTTTGGTTAGAGGATTCTCCATTAAGATTCTCAAAATCAAGCGAGGAGTTACCTCTAGAAGGGGAATCCTCAGGAATTTCTTCCCAAGGGGTGTCGATACTTTGCAAGAATTCTAGCACAATATCTTCGAGAGAAGTAGCTGCAGATGTATCTTCACTCAAGGTAAAGATCCTTGGCTTTCTCTTAGTTGTCAGAGGTAAAGAGTGAAATATGGGAAGCTGAGAGAGAGAATGAGCGTAAGCCCAAGTAAGTGTTCTAACTGGTTGTTCTTAAGTGACAGGATACTCCCACAGTCTTTCTTCCTTGGGTGACCAGGAAACAGGACTTAGAGGGGTCTCTATTTCTTCAAAATGAGGCTCTTTCAAATGTGTGGCAGGATCCCTCCGACCTTTATGATCCATACATTAATCCTTTTGAATCCATGTGTGGCACTTATAAATGAAATCTTAAAAAGCTAGAGAGGGTTGTTCAGGCCCTCCTTCTAGCGCAAATTTTTTGACATGGATATTCCAACAAGGCGAACTAACCTGATCGCAAGCCCCAATTAGACTTGATTTCGTTTGGATTGGCTAGCTCCAACGGGTTTTAAGGGACCCCGTAAACCGCTTGAACATGTCAAAAGATTTCTTCCAAGAGGAAGACGTCAATTAAATCAAAAAAATGAAACAGCTAACATCTATGTATTAAATCCTATCTATACTACTTCTAACTACTCTAAGTTAGTCCTAGCTACTCTAATCTATCCTGCAAGAGCATGATACAGAGGTTTAAACATCATATATATGTTCAGCAAGAGCGTGATAAAGAAGGTTAAACATCATGCATAGATTCAAGTCCAAATGAATCAATCACTAAATTCACAGCGAGACAAGATTGTATTAAAGCTAAATTGCAATCCAATCACTCATATAGGAATCCACATTCTTCTATGGAATTAAAATTGCAACTGATGTTTAATTTAGTTTCAAATTAGAGACCATTCACAAGTTAACCATGAAACTAAATCACATTCAATTTAACAAGACTAATAGTGAACTGTAAGTCATCAATATGCATAAATATAAATCACATTTACATTCATGCCAGTAACAACACTCTGATCCAAAACAATACAATGAGTCTAAAACTAAAGGCTCCTTCTTCCCTCAAAAACAGTCCTCCTCATTCACAGTAAAGCAACACTATTCTTCTTGAAAATCAAAATCCCTCCTCCTTTCTTCGAAGGTCATATTTATGCCTTTCCCCTTGCTCTCTGTCTCCCCTACCTCTTCATCTCCCCCACTGTTTTTCGAAATGAAAGTCAAGTACACAGGGATAGGAGCGGTGAGGCTGCTGCCACATCGAAGTCACTTTGTTGGAACATTTTGCTTCTTGGGAAATGGATAGGTGTCGAAGGAACTGAGCGTGGTTGTGTATCCCTTCACTGCACCTGTGCGGAATGGTTATTATTCCTTGCCACTTCCTGAGGGAAACTTGAAAGTTCGTGTCTGTCATCTCACACCCAGCATGCTTTGAGGCATTTCTAGAAGGAGTGCCATCTTGAGGGATCGACGTTGTGCTTTCCTTGCCACGGAGTGAGCCTTCATCATGCATAACGACAGCCCATATCCCTTTCTGCATGCTTTTCCTTTGCAGTACCCAACTGGGGTTGCAAAGGTGTCATCTAGACATATAGCACCTTTATTTGCTACCAGATCCGCTCGAGCTCACCTGCAGAGATAATTCATATTAGCCTTATGATTACGAACAAATGATAAAATGCCTAAAACAACAAATCTTTGCCTTCATGAAGCATTTATAACATCAAAAGAACAATCGTGAAAGAATCAGCCCCCTGGTCTTTAATCCATACTTTGATTCAGTCCTGCAGGAAAAAAATCTGTTTACACTGAAATTTATCGTAAAACACATAGCCGAATCAAAATTCAGACTTGAAACACTGTAGGCGGGAACCTATACCCTATTGGGTCCACTATATGGAATTTTCCATTAAAAATCGTGACCACGGCATTTTATTGAATACACGTAAAAACCCCGTATCCAAGTCGTACAGCCGAACTTCAAAATTATACACTAGAGCCTATAACTATCAGCGGGTTCAGTAAACAATGGCGCGCCTTATACAAAACTTTGGACCGGGTTGATTGCGATATGCGAAATGCTCCAGACCTGATATATATGGTTGATAAAACCATTGGGTCTGGTAGATGGTAGCGGGCCATATATATAAGCCCTGTGCCTCCCGATAGCGATAAGTGATTAGCTCTGGACCCGATATATTATATGATATGTTTAATAGGATCGGCGGGTCTGCCACATCGTTGCGCACCTTATGTTCAAACCTTGGGACCCCACCAATTGCAATATGCGAAATGCTCCGGACTCGAAAATATATGTATTCCAATTGATAAGGTCGTCGGGTCTGGAGGGTAGCAGCACACCATGTATGCATATGCCTTAGACTTAGGCCGATTGTGATATGCAATGGGGTTTTCGGACCCGAAAAACATATATATTTTGGTTTATAACGCGTCGGGTCTGCAGCCTTATGGCATGCATTATGTTAATTGCAATAAGCCCCAAAAAATGGATTTATGAATGTTTTGTGAGGGATTTTCCTTATAAAGAGTTAGAACGAAAATAAGGTGCGATAGAAGTGAGGGTGGAGGTGATTATGTGAGTGAGCATAGAAGTACCATGAATGCATATGAATATTGAAAAGTTTGATGAAGGGCTAAGTTGGGTCAAGAATGAACTATGCAACAAAGATTTATCAAAAGGTGGTTCTTGACCAGTACGAATTAAAGATTTGACTTGGCAACAAGTTAAAGTCTCTGGGATAAAATGGATCATTTGGAGAGTTGGAAGATCAAACTTCTAGGGGGACCCATGAAAAATTGCTACCAGGGAAAGTTTTAATAGGGTGGTGGTTGTGGCTACAACACCACGATTCTTCCTCCTCCCATATGTACATCCAATATGTGGACTTCCTCATTATTGCTATCATTTGTACCCATGGAATTTTTCCTTGAGACCCATTTATCCGCATTATGTCTCATCATTATTAATATGCCACCTATTAAATGAAGTATGTACCATGGACATGTCTTTCCCCTTAGGGGCTAAGAACACCTAATAGGATCATTTATTAGCCACTCCTACCTAGGGAGGTAACACTACTTTGATATCAAAGCACCAAATTTGGAAGAGAAGCCCCATATGAAGTCTCAATTTTCCCTTGAATAACAAGGTTGGTTCACATAGATACACTAATGATTAACTGTACCTGATGGTGAATATGTAGCACTAGACATTATGTGTGATTGGAAGGTGATCTCATCATGGGTTGGACAACTTAATTGGGGCCTAAATCCACTAGTTGACCATATGACACCCTCTAGGTGAAGCATTGAGAGCCATGGGTGATCCATATATTTTTACTTCATGGATGCATAAAGAATTGCATATAAAAGAGCATGTAACCAATTAACTTAAACACATGAAAAAGAAGTAGAAATCACAAAGCAACCATGATATCAAAGGCACACAAATGATTTTATTGCGGAGTTCACCTAGTGTGGGCTACGTCTCTGAGCCCTGCTCAAAGTGCGGAGGCCTCTTTCATTAAATGGCAGCAGAAATGAATTACAATCAACTTTACATAAATGACCCCTATACCTCCAATTTTTCTCATGGACGAAAAAATGCAAAGCTCAGATGCAGAAATGGACATCACCATTGGATTCATGGTGCGAAATCATGTCAAACAACTACAAAATTGACCATATTTTGAGCAAGTGACCTATGGAACTCCAAGGAATCTTTAGATTCCCTGCAAAAAGGATTCTCCCAAGGTTCCTTTATAATTTTTCTCGAATTTCATGCACGCCTAGGCGTGGTTCTGGCCTAGGTTCTCCTAGTTCCGCCTACAAAATGTTTTGTTGCTCCTCAATCCCACCATGTTCCCCCTGTCAAATGGAAAAGTGAGGTTTAAGTATAAGTCTGTGGGTGGAGTTATCAATGGACGAGTCGTTGGCTCGTTGGTGGTAGAGGAAATTAGGATGGGGACAGGTCAAGTTTAAAACCCGTTGCGCCCATATATGGTTCTTTGCTTTAACGGAATAACGTATTTGAATAATGAATTTGTTATATAGTGCAGTGGATTCGATATAGTTTGAATTTGGAGCCGCGAGTTGGCGGGAGACGGCCCACCTAGGTCAGGTGGGTTCGACCGCCGTTAAATCCTCCATACCCATGACGTTGTTGTATTTAAGGTTTGGATAGTTCTGATGGTGAGTGGCTTGCCCACCATTATTATGTTTAGATATATGTAATTTCATTGGAGGTTGATAGGGGTGGTAGCTCACTGTTAGTGTCAGTATCTGCATACTCCATCAAGGATCAAATTCGCTCTTTGCGTTTTCATTTTAGGGATACCATACTGAAATTTTTGCATCATTTCATTAGGTCATGTCAAATTGATCCACTGATGGTTGTCTTCTCCTCATAAAATCCAATTTCTCCCTCATAAATTACTTGCTGACCCATCTCCAGGTTATATTCAGCCATAGTTTCAAAGTCAAATGCAATCATGTTTCCATTAGGTCTTAGGACATGTTTTCACTAGGTTTTAGGGTTCATTTCCGAGGTCAAAGGCATGATTTAAAAGTGAAAATAAAGGACAACAAGGGTATGAGGATGATAAATAAATCAAGAATGATTTCTAGTAAGTCATAGTCATTGTACAATTATTTCTTTCACTAATGTAATTTCCACGTCAAAAACATGTTTTTGAGGTGAAAACAGAGTATTTTAGGTTAATTTATATTTTTATGTATTTAAGTCACTTTATGTAATAAATGAACCCGGCTGCATCAATGCATCTCTCCTTGCTACAAGACAATAAACCACCGCAAAAATCAGTTCAAATTGAGCATCATCCACCTAAAAAGGAACAATGAAGAAAAGGCATTAAAACAAAGATTTTGAAAAGGTCAAAAAACATTAGAAAGTGGGTTTTCTTAATTAAAAATCAAACCTACACCTATATAAGGTGTCACATTTCATTTTCAAGATTATCATTCTTATTTGGCAAAGGAGTCAAAAAGTGAAGAAGAGAGGAGAATTTGAGCAAGTTTTGGGCCAAGGAGATGTGGCGTTGCGCTTAGGGTGATTGGCACTGCATGTTTGGGGTAGTTGGAGGTGGCGTTGCACGTTCAGGCCGGAGCATTGCGCGTACAGATTGAGCATTGTGCGTAGGCCAATTTTGGTAATGGAGAAAACAATGACACTGCGCTTACAGAAGGGCACTACACGTTGGGCCAACAAGGGCCAAAAGACCTCCTGCCACCTAAAACACATCAAAATTTCCCTCCTTTCCCTCAAACAAGTAAGTTTTCTCCCTGGACTTCATTATTGATTTGCAATTAAATCTTTTAAGGATAATTTACCATGGCAATGTAAAACCCTAGATTCTCCCCTAGTTATACTTAAAACCCTAACCCCTATTATTCCTCCCATCACCTATCACTAAAACCCTAAACCCCTTCCCTATATCACTCCATAACATTCTATATCCCTTTGTCCTTCATCCCATAAGAAATACTTCAAAAACCCAAGCCCCTCTCCCTCATTTTTATGATTCATACCCCCCCATTCATTTTCTAACCCACCAAATACCTCACAAGGTCACCTCCCCTTCCCTTATTCCTAATCACTCTTGCTCACCCCTTCATCCCTTTTCTAGGAGTTTACAGCCTCAAAATTTGCAAACATGGATAGAGGAGATAGAGACTATGAGGAGGAGGAAAACATTGGCAGTGAAAGTTCAGCAGATAGATCTAGGCATCAGAGAAAACCACACAAGGGAGGCAGAATTATCAGGGAAGAGCCATCAAACCTCAAAGAGTTGCAGGCCTCTCATTTGGCTGTCATTTGTTTCAGACATCTGGGGTGTTATGAGTTCTGTGAGCAGGTAGAGAGAGTTCAACACAACAGGAACAGGTGCAGCAGTTGTACAAAGGGAAAGAAAATATGTAGGTGGAAGATCTTGATGATGAAGAGGAAAGAGACTTTGATTTTACGTACCATGATGAGCCAGAATAGCATTATATTCATCATGGCATAGAAACAATTGACTTAGAGGCTTGAGATGAAGCAACAATAGAGAACATCATCATACAGGAGAAAGAGGCTCAAATCCAAGCATTGATAGATAATTTAGAGAGATCCAAGTATGTCATCACATATCTGGAACAAGAGAACAAGCAGCTGAGTGATAAGCAGGTCCTCATGGAGCTGGAACTTCTCAAGATAAAAAAGACAAAGTGACAAGGGTAAGTCATCAATACAAGAGGAAGAAGCACCGGTCACTTTGACTTCAATTGAGAAGAAAATTGAGAATGATATAGAAATTTGGCTTGAAAGAGTCAATTTGCACTTAGAAAATCTTTTGCAAAAGGCCAATAGGGATAACCAGATCATCAGGCACATGGCCTACCACTACAGGACCCAGAACAAAATTTGCAATATAAGGGTCAAACAAATGAAAGCAAGGCTAAGACGAGCTCTAAAAGGAAAAAAAGAGGAGGATAGGCTTAGGTTTCTTGCTTAAGCTTCCTTGGCTCATCAGAATACTTGATGATGGTGTTGATCACTAATTTTGGTCAAGTTTGGAGGAGTTTTTGTCATTTGCAAATTATGAAAATTTTAAACACAGAAAACCTAGCTCAACGTGCAGCGCACTTTTCCTAGGGGCACCCAATGGACAAATGGCTTGCATTTTTGGATTCATATTGATGATTACATGCAGCCTATGCATCTTCTAAGTTTTTGGGGCAAAACGGGTCCACCAAAAAGTCAAAAAAACCCCAAAAATGACCTTTCTACCACTTTTTCGACACCCAGAAACAGTCTTGGGAGAATCAACTTTTGAGGGGTCAAATAAGCTTCAAATGAGGAAATTCTAGGTGTTCGGGAAATTAGACTTGAATATATCTCCATTGGGCTATCATGAGCTTAATTTGGATGCTGGAAGGCCTCCAAAAGGGACGTGAAAGTGGAGCTACGCGTTGGACCAATGGCACTGCGCGTAGGACAAATTTTGCACACAATGGCCATTTTACTGTGTTTTCACTGTGTTCATGGATTTTTTCTCATGGAGGATGTATTACTATTGTAAATGATGAATTTTCTTGTAAATATGATGGATAATTAGTAGTAGAGGGTATATTCATTAGATTAAAAGTCATTTTGAGCACAAATGAATCAATTTCCTCACTTTTAGAGGCAAGTTGTTAGGATGCCTAGATTCCAGTTTCTTATTCAGTGTTGGTTAGATTACCTCCTCATCTTATGGATTCGACCCGTGAGGATGGGAGGAGGTTGAAACAATGCCTATATCTTCTTCTTCTTTCTCATTGTAAAGTGTTGGACTCAGCTAGAGGCTTATGCTCTGATTGTACATCATTTTGTATCAATTTAGCAGGAGATTAGTCAAATATTGCAGCTATTTCTTTGGGATCCATGTGGTTTGTGTTTAGTTAAATTTCCTCTCTTTGTGATCATATGCTTAAATTTTTTGTGTACTTCATTAATCATTTCATTGCTTCTAAGTGAATGTTTTCAAGTTGACAGGCAGAATCCATAACATTAATGCTCTGCTTTGGGAAAATATTCATAGTTCATGTTTTCAACAGTTTAGGAAGGATCCATGATGGTTGCATGATCTTCCTAGCTTTTGACTGGTCTTAAATCACCTCGCTTACCAAACCCTAAAGTGTTAATCTTCATAACTACCTTGCCCCATCGAACACCCTACAATTTTGACCTAGTTTCCTTGCCCAAACTGTCCGGCTCCTCCTGATCCAGCAGAACCCTTTCAAAATCAAATCAAACCTTGTGCTACTATACCTAGCCTAACATCATTTTCTTGATCCAGTCATTTTGACTAAGATCCCTACAGAGAGAGCCCTCTCCTGGCCTATTAGGGCTAGCTACTTGGCTAAGCATGGTTTGTGGTTACCCTAGAATTGCCTTCCTTCAGCTTGAGGCTCAATCTAGGTGATAACATAGTGGCGACCATACTAGGGAACGAAATATTAATCAACCTAGTAATATCTTTCATTTGAATTCTTAAGCTTGTGGATGATGAGTTCTAGAATTTTCTAGGCTGAATTGGAAAGTTATAAAGCAATATATAAAATTTCAAAATTAAGCATACTAGCTTCTCGAAAGTACACCAGATCCAATCCAAATCCGAATCCTCCAACCATTATCAGTGATCTTCATAAAATTGGGTGGAAATCTAAGAAAGCTGCAGAGAAATTCAATATAGTAGAATAACAATCAAGTGAAACTTTCATTCCTTGCCTTCATTCACTCCCGGAAAGGTTAGACACTTTGCAAGATATTGAGTTTGATGTTCATTTTGAGCAAAGTCTATTTCACATTAAATCTTTGAGTTGGATTGATCAAATAGTTGTTGATTCCTCTATATCTTTTGATAACCCCGTTGAATACTTGTTTACACAAATTTAATTAGGGTCACAACTTATTCATGCTCCAGATCAGTTGCAGAACCTTACTTCAAGCATAGACACTTGGGTGAAAAATGGGCTATATTTTGATTTTCAAAATATCTCCTTTACATCTACTACAACTCAAACAATTCCTTACCCACTGCTTTCATCTTTACAGATTATTCACACTACTCCAGCTATTATTAATCCCCTTTTGAATATACTGAGTACCCCAATCCTTACTTTAAATCCACCTCCCCCACCTTGAGTTATGGTTGCTTGATATGCACCCCTTGTTTTACCTCAAAATCTTGGTGCCATGCCCGTTGATTATCAAACCAAAATACGTTTCTTTGATGCCACCCAAACCATTACATCTCAGCAGCACGTAGATAAAATGAATGATTTCTTTGACCTCCATGAAGTTGAAGTTGAAGATGTAATGATGAGGTTGTTTGTACAAAGTTTGGAGGTGAAGTTTGGAAATGGTTTAGAGCCCTACCAGCAACTTCTATCACCACTTTACCAGTCCTCCATAAGCAATTCCTGGATCGATGGGAGGTGAAGAAAAATCCCCTCCATATTTTGTCTGAATATGAGAACATCAAAAGAAATGTTGGAGAGAGTGTGCAAGACTATTGTGTGAGGTTTAATGCAGTATATAATGCTATTCCTGCAAACATTAAACCACCGGAGGGATTGGCTTTGCTTAAGTTTCCAGACGGATTCGATACTGATATGGCATATCAGTTGTGGGAACATGATCCTACAACACTAGAAGACATGCAAAAGAATGTTGTGAGAGTAGAAGCAAACTTGCTGGCCAAAAGAGCAAGAATGAGATTCGAGAAAAGAGTGATCGTGAAAGAATAAGCATCTACTTCAGATGTGAAAATGGATACACTGATTCGAACAATGGAGGGTATGGTTGACAGGTTATCCATCACAGATAGACCTAAACCTCAGATCCGAAATCCAAATTTTAGAGGCCAGCAGCAACCCCAATTCTGAATCAAACAAAGAGAACAAAAAGCACTAGAGCAACCAGCACAACAACAACAGCAAATCAGAACTCCCCTACAACAAAATTATGTTCAAGGAATGGAAGAAGAAGATGAGGAAGATCCAGTAATTGTAACAAATCACTTTTTCACTACTAATGGTATGCTCATATTTATGATCGAAGATGAAGAGTATGCAGAAGTTCCCAACATTCAAAAGGATGAATACTACATCTTGGCAAATGATGTGGTTTTGGAGGTTGAATCTGATGATTATCAGCGTGGTTACATGAATGCTTTGACTACACAACAGAGGTAATACTCTTTAAGGAGCAGAGATGTACCGATCAATCCCATTCAGAAAATAAAGGATGTGCAATCAAAGAATGATCCCTCAAACACTCAAAAGAAAGGAAAAGAGCTTGTTGATCCTAATCCTAGCAAGCTACCATCAACAAGTACCATTGCAAACGAGAAGAACAATCAGCAAAAGGATAGTGCAACGAAATAGCAAACAGATAAGAAGGACATCGGTGTCAAAGAGGTAGAGAAAGTTTCATATTTTAATTTAGAAAGTGAAATTGCTAAATCGAAAGTGTCCGTTCCTTTGACTGAGCTTGTTAAGAATAGAAACTATAAGCATCATGTATCTAGAATACTGCAAATAGATCCTTTGTCCGACATGGTGAGTGTTGAGGATGATCATCCTGAACTCATTTTTGGTCCAGCCATAGAAGGTCAGTTTGAAGATAGCAAAGTCCCTCCCTTTTATCTGAGCCTTATACTGCATGAGTATATTCTCCATAATGTTATGTTTGATTCTGAAGCTTCCCACAATTTGATTCCCAAGGCCATTATGGAAAATCTGGGCCTTGATATCACCCGAAAATATCATGATTTATACTCATTTGATTCTAGTAGAGTTCATTGCATTGGTCTCATCAAAGATTTGGTGGTTTCTTTAGATCAAATCCCAACCAAAAATGTCTTGATGGGTGTGGTAGTTGCTGATATTCCACCATGATTCGGTATCCTGTTATCTAGATCGTGGGGAGCCAAAGTCAAAGGCACTTTACAACTTGACTTCTCTTATGCTACAATCCCTGTTTTCGTTTAATTGAGGAAGTTGTACCGAGTAAAGAAAATGAAGTATATGAGCACTAGTAAAGAGAAGCCTGTGAATCATCTGATAAATGATGTACATATTGATTTACAGTCTTTTGTTTTGTACTCTGGTAGTGGATTGAATGATGTAGATATTTAGCTTGTAGAGGTAGATGATGTACCAGAAATTTCGAGAATTTTAGAGCAGTTCTTAATCAAGAAAAAGAAAAAATAGCAATTTCCTCTGAGCAACCTACACAACAACAAAAGGTCAGTGAAGAGCAGAAAAATGAAGTAATCATCGAAGGTAAGGTTGAAAATAAAACAGAATTCCAGCATCTAGAAGATGAAGCCGACCTTTAGAGCATGCACTTCGATGGTGATTTGGGAAAAGAAGGTGCCGGTATTGGAATTTGGATTCAAAGCCCTGCTTTCCAACCTACCAAAGTCCCAAGTAATGTTAGAGTATGTTCTTACAAGTTAGCTTTTGATTGCTCTAATAATGAAGCGCATTATGAGGCATTGATTACAGTTCTAAAATTTTTGAAGAAAATGGGTGCGAAAAGGATTTCTGTTTATGGTGATTCAAAGTTGGTGATTAAACAAGTAAAAGGAGAATATCAAGCAAAGCATTCACAGATGAGAGCCAACATAAATGCAGTTCTGGATATTTTGAAGATTTTTCCGGAATACACCTTGACAGCAGTACCTCGAAGTCAAAACATCATTGTTGATTCCCTCGCTACTGCAACAAGAAATTTGAAGATTCCAATGAATTATAGCAATAAATTTGAAATTCATGTCAAACATAGGCGTACTGTTCCTAATAATTTAACATATTGGCAAGTTTTTTGGGATGACAACAAAGTTAATGCCTTTTTGCAAAATGAAGGGAAGTTTAAGAATACTTTCATTGATGATGTTTGTGATTCCGATGAACAAGATATTGAGGTAAATCAGATGGAGGTTTTACAAATAAAGGATAATATTATTCCTAGAGGTCTCATACCTTTAGAGGAGCTCTTTGATCAAGATTCTGTGTCGAGAAAACCAAACTTAGTTCCTATGGACAAAGAAGTTCAAGATGTAAATCTTGGAACAGTAGACTAGCCCAAGCTTGTAAAGTTATCAAAAACATTGTCTCCTTAAGCAAAGGCTAAGTATGTTAAGTTTCTTTCTGAATTTTCTGATGTTTTTGCATGGGATTATTCAGATTTGAAAGTGTATGAAAAGAACATCATTCAACATACTATGCCTATCAAGCTAGATCAAAAACCTTTTAGACAAAAGTTGAGAAGAATCAATCCAAAGTTGTTGCCATCCATCGAGAAAGAGGTAAATAGATTATTTAAAGCTGGTATCATTGTTCCAATTAGCTTTTTTGATTGGATTTCAAATTTGGTCCCAGTACGAAAGAAGACCAGAGAGATAAGGTTGTGCATTGATTTCTGGAACCTCAATAAAGTGTTGGGTGTAGAGCATGATTATCATCCTAATTTAGAGGTCTTTGTTTCAGCCGGATGTATACCCCAGGAAGATTGTACACCCCTCCATGCGAGGGGGTGTGGGGGGGACTTCCCCCTCCCGTAGGGGTTCGGGGGGGCCAGCCCCCCCTGGCTGGGGGGTCTCGGGTCCAGCGGTCTCCCGACGGGGGTTTTGAGGGAAACACCCCCGAAGCTAAAAACAGATGTAAAATTTCCTTGTAAAAGTATAGTAATTTCTAGTCAATCTGGGTCGTTCATTAGGCAGATGATCTGATGATGGAATTTATGTTTAGTTTAAGGTTTTTTTCCCTAGAAAGCAACCCCTCTCTTTGTATGAGGGTATTGTATTGAGGTTGTGAAATATATGTGTATTCTCAGAGCAAGAAACAGAGAGGTGAGACTGTGAGAGAAAATAGAGGATATTACAACGGATCTTCTGTAGGTTGTGTCTCTTCATTTTGCTGGATAATAGAAAGGAAGGACTGGCTGTTCAGGGTGGACATAGCCCAAACTAGGTGAACCACATATATATGTGTCTCTTTGGTTTATGAGTTTGTGATTTTCCGCATATTATATGTCTTGCATTTCTCTGTCATATATAATATTTTTCTAACATAAAGTGTCCTTGAAGGATAATTAACCTCTTCCTAAGATGGATCATATTATGCAAAGAGTAGTTGGAGCATCACGTATGTCACTACTAGATGGCTACTCGGGCTATAATCAGATCTTGGTGCATGAAAAAGACCAAAACAAAACTGCCTTCACAACACCATGGGGAACTTTTCAGTATGCCAAAATGCCATTTCGGCCGAAGAATGTTGGAGCCACTTTTCAGTGGGCAATGGACATAGCTTTTTCTAATGAGAAGGATGTTTTCTTGGCAGTCTATCTAGATGATTTGACAGTATTTTTTGGTTCTAATGATGAGCATTTGCACCACCTAAGGATTGTTTTTCAGAAATGTAGGAAGTTTGGGATTTCTTTATACCCGAAAAAGAGTCTTTTGCCATCGAAGAAGGTAAACTCCTTGGTCATATAATTTCTAAATGTGGTATTCGCATTGATCCTTCAAGGGTGGAGGAAATCTAGCAAATAGACTTTCCACGCAACAAAAAGGAGATTCAAGCTTTCAACGGTAAGATGAATTTCTTACGCAGATTTATACCAAATTTGGTTGAGCATTTATGAGAGTTAACTAATATGTTGAAGAAGGACAGCACTGTGAAATGGACCAAGGATGCCATGAAATCATTCAACTTGGTAAAGTTTGCTTTAACCACAGCCCCAGTTTTGATCAGTCCTGATTATACTCATGATTTTATTATATTTTCATTTGCATCTAAGCACACTATGGTTGCAGAGTTGATGCAAAAGAGGAATCAAGTGGAGCAACCCATTACTTTTTTCAGTCGAACTATTAGAGATGCTGCCTTGCGTTACAATATCATTGAGAAACAAGTTCTAGCTCTTATAAAAGCATTGAAGGATTTCCGAGTCTACATTCTGCATTCACATACCATATCATATGTTCCTAACGCAGTTGTCAATGATGTTCTCATGCAAACTGATCCGAAGGGAAGAAGAGGTAACTGGATAGCAGAAATGTTGGAGTACGATCTTGAGATTAAGCCTACCAAACTGATCAAAGGACAAGGCTTGGAAAAACTGATGGCTGAATCAAACCTGCATGCTCTAGACATAAATCTCATTGCAGCAATGTGAGATGACAAAGATGGTGGCTCACTCATTCAGGTGTCAGAAATGTTTCTCAAATCACCTTGGTATTCTAATATAGTATATGTTATTTAGCGTCTTTCACCATCTCCTGGAATGTCAAGAAGTAAAGGTAGATCACTAAAACTAAAGTCTACAAAATTCTGTATTTTAAATAGTGCTCTCTATTGGAAAGACTAGGGAGGGGTTCTTCTTAATTGTTTGGTTGAAGATGAAGCTCAGCAAGTAATGAATGATTTTCATATAAGTGATTGTGGCAGTCATTTGTTTTGGAAGACAACATATAACAAGGTGTTGAGAGCAGGATATTATTGGCCAACTTTGTTTTCAAATTTATATAAGACAATTATGAGCTGCCACGAATGTCAAGTTTTTCAAGGAAAAAGAAATTTGCTTCCTCTTCCTCTGAATCCAGTTGAAGTAAATGCACCTTTCTAGTAGTGGGGACTTGATTTCATAGGAGAAATCCATCCCACATCATCAGCACAACACAGATGGATTTTGACAGCTACCGGTTACTTCACCAAGTGGTTTGAAGCCATTCCAACAAGGCAAGCCACAGACACGATAATGCAACAGAATTTAAGTCAAAGAGGATGGTCGAGTTTTGTAAGAAGTACAATATCACATTGGGTCATTCCACGGCATACTTCCTGTAGGGCAATGGATTAGCTAAGTCGTCAAATAAATCGTTGGTGAACATTATCAAGAAAATGTTGGAGGCAAACAAAAAAAATTGGCATCGAAAGCTTGTCAATGCCTTGTGGGCCGATAGAGTGAGCAGCAAGAAATCAATAGGTATGTCACCTTTTGAGTTGGTTTATGGTACTAGTTTGTTGTTTCCCACATCACTTGCAGTCCCGGTCATGAGATTATTACAGGAAGCCGGCAGTGAAGAGGATGATATTCAGTGTAGGATTAATCAAATGATTCACCTTCAGCAAACAAGGGAAGAGGTTTCTCAAAACACTTTCCGGTTGCAAGAGAAGATAAAGAGGATTTATGACCACAAAACAAGGCAAAAAAGTTTCAGCTGGAAGATGTAGTGCTGCGATGGGATGCACGAAATGAAGAAAAAGGAAAGTATGGTAAGTTTAACAATCTATGGAAAGGACCATATAAAATCTCAGCCTATCGAGGACAAAATGCATTTTTGTTAAAGGAAATGGATGATCAAGAATGCTCAGGAGGACTAGTAAATGGTAGGCTCCTGAAACACTACTACTTTTGATGATGTTCCCTAAAGTTCCTTCACCATCATTGTATATATCGGTTTACTTTTCCGTGCAAGATTTCAAGTACAATATCATCTGAGATTAGGGCCCGAAGAGAAGGCTATAAAGCTAGAATGATTTGTGTTGAGTTTGGTTGGTTTTGTTTTGAGTCAATTTAGAGTCGGCTATGATGTCAGTTTTCAGTTTGTATTGAGTCATTATTCTTCAAAAATGTAAAAGAAAAGGGGTTTTTTCAGTCTTTTGTTTGTTTGACCGTATTGGCCCAATCAGCAAGGCACTTGGTCTACGGTGTTCTTGACACCTCCAAGGAGTTGCCATTCCCAATAAGGCCAATGTTATTGTCAGTATCTGCATACTTTCATCAGGGATCATATTTTCTCTTTGCATTTCATTTTAGGGGTCCCATACTGAAATTTTTGCATCATTTCATTAGGTCATGTCAAACTGATCCACTGATGGTTGTCTTATCCTAAGAAAATCCAATTTCTACCTCATAAAGTACACTTGTTGACCCATCTCCAGGTTATATTCAGCCATATTTTCGGAGTCAATTGCAATCATTTTTCCATTAGGTCTTAGGACATGTTTTCACTAGGTTTTAGCGTTCATTTCCAAGGTCAAAGGCATGATTTAAAAGTGTAAATAAAGGGCGGAAAGGATATGAGGATGATAAATAAATCAAGAATGATTGCTAGTAAGTCATAGTCACTATACAATTATTTCTTTCACTAATGTAATTTCCACCTCAAAAACATGTTTTTGAGGTGTAGGTTAATTTATATTTTTATGTAATTTAAGTCACTTTATGTAATAAATGATCTCGGCTGCATCAATGCATATCTCCTTGATACAAGAAAATGAACCACTACAAAAATCAATTCAATTTGAGCATCATCCACCTGAAAAGGTACAATGAAGAAAAGGCAATAAAACAGAGATTTTGAAAAGGTAAAAAAACTTTAGAAAGTGGAGTTTTCTAATGAAAAATCAAATCTACTCCTATATAAGGTGTCATATTTCATTTTCAAGATTATCATTCTTATTTGGCAAAGAAGGAGTCAAAAAGTGAAGAAGAGAGGAGAAGTGGCATTGCGCTTAGGGCGATTAGCATTGCGCGTTTGAGGCAGTTGGAGATGGCACTACACATTTAGGCTGGAGCATTGCATGTACAGACTGAGCGCTACACGTAGGTCGGTTTTGGCAGTGGAGAAAACAACGGCATTGCACTTACAAAAGGGCATTGTGTGCCTGTAGAAGGCGTTACGCGTTGGGCCAACAAGGGCCAAAATACTTCATGCCACCTAAAACACATCAAAATTTCCCTCCTTTCCCTCAAACAAGTAAGTTTTCTCCTTGGACTTCATTATTGGTTTGCAATTAAATTTTTTAAGGATAATTTAAAATGGCAATGTAAAACCCTAGATTCTCCCCTAGTTATGCCTAAAACCCTAACCCCTATTATTCCTCCCATCACCTATTACTAAAACCCTAAACCCCTTCCCAATATCACTCCATAACATTCTATATCCCTGTGTCCTTCATCCCATAAGCAATACTTCAAAAACCCAAGCCCCTCTCCCTCATTTTTATGATTCATACCCTCCCATTCATTTTCTAACCCACCAAATACCTCACAAGGTCACCTCCCCTTCCTTTACTCCTAATCACTCCTTCTCACCCCCTTCATCCCTTTTCTAGGAGTGCACAACCTCAAAATTTGCAAACATGGACAGAGGAGACAAAGACTATGAGGAGGAGGAAAACACTGGCAGTGACAGTTCAACAAATAACAGTTCAACAAATAGACCTAGCCATCAAAGAAAACCACACAAGGGAGGCAGAATTATCAGGGAAGAGCCATCAAACCTTAGAAAATTGCAAGCCTCTCATTTGGCTATCACTTGTTTCAGACATCTAGGGTGCTATGAGTTCTGTGAGCAGGTAGAGAGAGTTCAACACAACAGGAACAGGTGCAGCAGTTGCACAAAGGGAAAGAAAAGATGAAGGTGGAAGATCTTGATGATGAAGAGGAAAGATACTTTGATTTGACGGAGCATGAGCCAAAATAGCATTATATTCGTCATGGCATAGAAACAATTGACTTAGAGGCTCGGGATGAAGCAACAATAGAGAACATCATCATACAAGAGAAAGAGGCTCAAATCCAAGCATTGATGGACAATTTAGAGAGAACCAAGTATGTCATCACATATCTGGAACAAGAGAATAAGAAACTGAGTGATAAGCAGGTCCTCATGGAGCTAGAACTTCTCAAGATAAAAAGGCAAAGTGACAAGGGTAAGTCAGCAATACAAGAGGAAGAAGCACCGATCACTTTGACTTCAATTGAGAAATAAATTGAGAGTGATAGAGAAATTTGGATTGAAAGAGTCAATTTGCACTTAGAAAAGCTACTGCAAAAGGCCAATAGGGACAACCAGATCATCAGGCACATGGCCTACCACTACAGGACCCAGAACAAAATTTGCAATATAAGGGTCAAACAGATGAAAGCAAGGCTACGACGGGCTCTAAAAGGAAAAAAAGACGAGGATAGGCTTAGGTTGCTTGCTAAAGCTTCCTTGGCTCATTAGAATACATGATGATGGTGTTGCTCACAAATTTTGGTCAAGTTTGGAGGAGATTTTGTCATCTGCAAATCTTGAAAATTTTAAACATAGAAAATTTGGCTCAACGCACAGCGCCACTGGCACTGCGCTTTTCCTAGGGGCACCCAATGGACAAATGGCTTGCATTTTTGGATTCAAAGCGATGATTACATGCACCCTATGCATTTGCTAATTTTTTGGGGTAGAACTGGTCCACCAAAAAGTCAAAGAACACCCCAAAAATGACCTTTCTACCACTTTTTGGACACACAAAAGCAGTCTTGCGAGAATAAACTTTTGAGGGGTCAAATAAGCTTCAAATGAGGAAATTCCAGGTGTTTTGGAAATTATACTTGAACATATTTCCAATGAGATATCATGAGCTCAATTTGGATGCCGGGAAGGCCTCCAAAAGGGACCTGAAAGTGGCATTGTGTGTTGGACCAGTGGCATTGCGCGTAGGACAAATTTTGCACAGGATGGCCATTTTACTGTGTTTTGATTGTGTTCATGGATTTTTTCTCATGGAGGATGTTTTACTACTATAAACGATGACTTAGCTTGTAAATATGATGGATAATTAGTAGTAGAGGGTAGATTCATTAGATTAAAAGTCATTTTGAGCACAAATGAATCAGTTTACTCACTTTTAGAGGCAAGTTGTTGGGATGCCTAGATTCCAGTTTCTTGTTCAGTGTTGGTTAGATTAGCTCCTCATATTAGGGATTTGACCCCTGAGGATGGGAGGAGGTTGAAACAATGCCTATATCTTCTTCTTCTTTCTCATTCTAAAGGGTTGGACTCAACTGGAGGCTTATGCTCTGATTGTACATCATTTTATATCAGTTTAGCAGGAGATTAATCAGATATTGCAACTATTTCTTTGGGATCCATGTGGTATGGTGTTTAGTTTAGTTTCCTCTCTTTGTGATCATATGTTTAAATTTTTTGTGTACTTCATTAATAATTTCATTGCTTCTAAGTGAATGTTTTCAAGTTGGTAGGCAGAATACATAACATTAATGCTCTGCTTTGGGAAAATATTCACAGCTTATGTTTTCAACAGTTTAGGAAGGATCCATGATGGTCACATGCTCTTCCTAGCTTCTCACTGGTATTAAATCACCTCACCTACCAAACCCTAGAGTGCTAAGCTTCATACCTACCTTGCCCCATCGAACACCCTACAATTTTGACTTAGTTTCCTTTCCCAAACTATATAGCTCCTCTTGATCCAGTAGAACCCCTTCAAAATCAAATCAAACCTTGTGCTATTATACCTAGCCTAATATCATTTTCCTGATCCAGTCATTTTGACTGAGATCCCTACGGAGAGAGCCCTCTCTTGGCCAAGTAGGGCTAGCTACTTGGCTAAGTGTGGTTTGTGGTTACCTTGGCATTGCCTTCCTTCAGCCTGAGGTTCAATCCAGGTGATAACACTCACCACCCCAAAGTTATATTTCTTTTTATGGCCATATTAATCAAAATTTCCGTGGAAATTTTTAAGGGTCTCTGGGAAAACTAAATAGGTGACAATTTTCGTTCTGACTGTCGAATTCTGTGCGTCATCACTTTTCCAAATTGTTGTCTCGTTAGTGACTGCCACTTGGCCTAGTTTCACCACAACTTTGAACAGCTATATCTTGAGCATACGAACTCAGATTTGAGTGTCGTTCACACCGTTGGAATCAAGACGACAAGCACTATGATCTATTTTTGTTTTCACTTCAATCTGATGACTTTGATTTTTGAGCTTTTTCAAGGCCACTTCTATTTTCGGAGCCACCTAAATCATTCCTCCCCACTAATGAGCTTTTGAGCCGCCAAAATATTTATCAGTCAATTGGAAAGTGAGAGAATTTCTCTCTCACTTTCTCATTTTTAATCCATCGGGCCTTCCTTGGATGCATTCCCTTAAAACCAATACAAAGGTACTCCATGTCTTCCCATCGTGAAGTCCTGGACTTCTTGTCAAGAATGATATTCTCAAGTAACTTGTCCAATTATTCAGGTGCAAAATCGTCCACTATAGGAACATGTCTAGCTTCTTCAACAGAGGCTCATAAAGCTTCAATTCTTCAACATTCACCACTGAGTACATCTGCATGTATGCTGGAAAATCAAAACAAAAATCATTGTCTCCAATCTTCTATAATATGGTAAATGGGCCATATTATATTAGTCTCTAGTCTAGAATTGGTGATCAACTCGGTGCTTGTCATGTCGAGCTTTGTACTGAGCTTGACTTTTCTACAACTACCCTTGCACTGCCTTTTGAATCATCTGAATTCGCTAAATGAACTTTCGTGCTTTGTCCCTGTCATCTTGCCCATTGGAATCTTCATCTCTCCCAAATACCATGTCTAAGGGATCCTTTGGAAAATATCCAAAGCATGTCTCAAACGGTGAGCTCTGAGTGGATGAATGCACTGCTTAGTTGTATCCCTATTGTACATAAGGAAGTTTCTCGTCCCACAACTTGGGATGCTTGCCACAATAGCCTTGGAGTAAATGTATCACTATACAGTTGAAAACCTTTTTTTTTTCGTCAATATACGGATGAAATGTCATGCTCCTCTTCAGCTTAGTGTCCATCATTCTCCACAAACTCATCCAAAACTCTCTAAGAAAACGAGAGTCTTGATCAGACACAATGGATGTGGGTAGCCCAAAGTGGACCCATACAAATTGGAAAAAAAGATGAGTAGTCTTCTCTACAGTGAAATGTTTTTTACAAGGCATTAAGACACACATTTTTCTATATTGATCCACAATGACATACAAAGAGTCATGACCTCTCCTATACAAAGGAAAACTGCCTACAAAATCCATTGACACACTTTCCCATGGATGACTCGGAATAGGGAGTGGTGTGTAGAGCCCCTATTTTCTATTAGTGGGCTTGCTAACTGAACACAACACACATCCCTTTACATATCGAGTCACAATATTTTTCATGTAAGGCCAATAACACAACCTATGCAAATGACACAAAGTTTTCCTTACACCAGAATGCCCTGACAAAAGACAGGTATGTGCGTCTCTGATTACCTTTATTCTCTCATTGGTGGGGATACAAAGTTTTCCAAGGTAGTACAACAACTTTCCCTGCAAATGTTAATTGTCTACCTACGACCCATGAGTTAACTTTGCATAAATCTCCTTAAAATTTTCATCATCAACATATTGTTCAACATATCTTTCAAAAGACAAAGAAGCATTTTGAAAAACTATAGATGAAGAAATAGGAGGGTGAAAAATCATATCTGCCACTTTGTTTCTGGTTCCCTTCTTGTTAATTGAAACTCCTAGAGGAATCCCATCCATTTGAAATGGCATGCTTGTTAAAGTGATTGGAGATACTGCAAGGGTGGTGATATGTGTGAATGATCCTTGCCAATCAAACAGTGCTTCCACTTCTTCACGCTTTTAACCAAGGCATATGACCCATTGTCATATGTGGGATAGTTCACAACAACTTGGGAGAATGTGTCTAAATGGTAACATACAAGTTTCCTCTATTGCATCAACACTACTCCCATGGCTTATCCACTGGCATTGATCTGAATCTCAAAAGGATGATGGAGGTCAAATATGCCCAAAACTGATGCGGTATTGATCTTCTCTTTCAGTGTATAAAAGGATTTTTGTTGGTTTCCTCCTCATTGAAAGGTTTGTTTCACACTTGTCAATGCATGTAAGGGGGATGCAATGATGGAGAAGTTGGCAATGAACCTTCTCTAGTATTGTACTACACCCAAAAATCTATGAGCCGCTGTAACATTGGTGCGTTTAGGCCACATTACAATCACATCCATTTTAGAAGGATCTATTTTTAATTGTCTACCTCCAACAATGTGACCCAAGTAAACCAAAGAGGTCTTACCAAATTTACACTCAGTCATTTTGACATACAATTTTTCTTTTTGCAAAACATCAAGCACCTTTTTAACATGACTCACATGATCTTCCCATGTCCTACTAAAAACAAGAATGTTATTGAGATACACAAGTACAAAATCATCAAGAAAAAGTCTAAAAATATCATTAATCGCCATCATAAATGTGGTCGGATCATTGCATAGTCTGAATGGCATCACCAGTCATTCAAACAACCCTTGTTTTGTCTTGAATGTAGTCTTCCATACATCCTCTTCTATAATCCTAACTTGATGATAGCCACTACACAAGTCCAATTTTTTCAAATAGACAACATTTTTCAATTGATCTAATAAATCATCAATGCGAGGGAGAGGGTACCGATTCTTCATCGTTATTTTGTTAAGTGCCCTATAGTCCACGCACATCTTCCTTGCGCCATCTTTCTTTGGCACCAACACGATGGGTGAGCCACATGGAGATGAACTTGGCCTTATGACCCCTTGGTTCATCATTTCCTATACCTACTTCTTTATCTCCTCTATCTCAATCACTAACAACTTGTACATAACAATGTTGGGTAAAGAAGCATCCTGCTGCAAGTGAATGTCATGTTGGATCTCATGCTTTAGAGGTAGCCCACTTGGTTCTTGAAGAAGCCCATTATAGTTAGAAACGATTTCATACAATTCCTTTTTATGAGTGGGATCACAACCTTGGAAATCATTGGATGTCTCTGCATATTTTGCTTTCACAACTATGAGCATGCACACTTTTCTAGAATTGATCAATCTCTTCATCTGACCTGCACTTACAAGACTGGCACTGATTTTGGAACGATGAGCTCTAACAATGTATTCCACCTCATCTTTTGTGAGATGATACTTGTTTTCATGGTGAAAGAAAACTACTTTCCTATCATAAAAATATGGACTCCCCAATACAATACCACAGATATCCAAGTGTACGACATCAAGATCAACCTCATCTACTAGTTTGGATGCAATCACAAATCTAGCTCTACACAGCTTGGCTACATGTAATTTGGCTTTATCACACACCCAACCAAGAGGGTAAGGTTTCAAATGAGGCTTGGTCTCTAATCCTAACTTTTTAACCAATGATTCTGAAATCAAATTTGCTTGTGAGCCCAGATGAAACAAGGTTTCCACTTTAGTATGTTTTATTATGACTCTAATGCAGAACAATTCAGTCCTCTTTCATTCATTAACAAGAGACTCATTTGAAGAACTTGTACTCAGTGCATGAAATTCAGAATTGTCATTAGCATGAAGAGAAAGAGTACCTTGTATGCCCGTTGTTGTGATCTATGTCTCGCCACCAAAATCAAATTCAAGGTCTTGTTGCACAGTTGCCACCGCCTTTTGTTTATTCTTCCCACCAAATCTCTTTGGTTTCAACTCTAGTTGCAACTTACAGCAATGTTCATCATCATGGCCTTCCTTCTTTCAATGTGTGCAAGATGGCTTTGCTCCTTCCTGCTTCTTGGTTGTAGTTGCCTTCTTGTCATTCCCCTTTCCTTTTCCTTTGAACTTGCCATAATGAGGTTTGAAAGATTATTTATTTGGTTGCTCTTCTTTATAATTCTTTCCCCTGATTTCAAGGTGAATGGCCTTCACACTAGCCACATCAATAATAGTAGGCTCAAATAACAATAAATAATGCCTAATGTAACTATGTAAAGCATCAACATACTTTGTGACAGTTTCTGGTGAATCAAGTGAAATGCCTAAGTTTAAAGCTTGTTTTCTAAACTCTTTTGTGAAGCTTTGTACATTTTAACCCTTTCCTTGCCTTGAATATTGTCATTCCATTAAAGCCTTTTGTCGATAAACCAAAGGATAAAACTAATATTTTAATGTAGAAACAAAATTGGACCAAGAAGAAAGGAGATTATCCAAGTCTTTGTTGTCTTTCTACAACTTTCTCTCCCACCAGACGAGAGCGGTGTCATTTAGCGGAAGAGATGTTAATTGGATCTTGGCCTCATCTTCCTCGATCTACTAAATCCAGCGATAAACCTTGATCTATCTAATCCAATTGTTTAGTTTCTCTACATTACATTCTCTGTTATATGTGGGAAAATCAAACTTTACATCTAGCTTTAAAAATGGCTTCTTAGATTTATTCCTATGATGCATGTTAGAGTGATGAGAAGAAGAAGAAGAAGAAGAAGAACTATCACTAGAGGATGGAGAGGGCAGTTCAGGAGGCTATCCTCTTCCACCTTCATGATTTACGGAGGCATAGTCATCTGGTTCTTTCTTCCCGAGCTTGATTTTCTTCTCATATTCTGCAAACAGCTTGTCAACTTTCTCTACCATGGTGAAGAAAATTTTGTGATAATTTCCCTCTTCCTCAATTTGAACTTCCTCATCTGCCATGTTTTGTCTTCGTGGTGCACACTCCACTTCAGGATCAAAGGATTTGAGCTTTCCTTCTCCTTTTTGGAGCTTGTTCTTGGTTAGCATTCACTCATGCAACTTGCATCAAAAAGACCTGTTTTGATACCAAACTTGATCCAGATCTTTTTACTTCATGGATGCATACATAATTGCATATAAAAGAGCATGTAACCAAGTAACTTAAACACATGAAAAAGAAGTGGAAAAATATTATATATTAGATGCTGAAAATGTGTAACAAATATGTTAAAAATTAAAAAAATTAAAAAATTAACCAAAAAAAAAAAAAACTAACCTTGATATTTAATGTCCACCAAAAAAAATTCTAACTTTAATATTTAATACCCCAAATTGCCACAATCCAGCATTCACAACTTGCTTAAAAAATGTCAAAGCAGAAACTATCAAATGTTACCTAGACCTTAGTTCACCATGTCATTACATGGTTAAAATATGTCAAAGCAAAAATTGTCAAATGTTACACAGACCTTAGTTCACCATGGCATTACATTAAGTGAAATGGGGCACAAAAGAATTGAGGGGGAGGATTTTTTACTTAAACCTAAAATGATATATCCACTTAAAATATTATGTATTAGAAGTGACAAGTTTGTAATAGATATGTGATGAGATTTTTGTCAGCCGTGACATTAAATACTCACTAAATTGTCATATTTCAGCCTTCAAAACTTGTTTTAAAAGAAGCCAACTTGTTTTCAAATACTAACTAACGTTAATTTACTATGGCATTAAATAAAGTGAAATGAGACACAAAAAGATTGAGAGGAAGATTTTTCATGTAGAGTTGTAAAAAATTATATGAAAATATGTATTCATAGTATAGTATTTTTGTTTCATTATGAGTTGACTTAAAAATTATTTCATTATATAATATTTTTGTTTCATTATGAGTTAAGTTTTTTAGTAGTTCAATTTACAATAACAAAAAAATTAATATTTTTAATCTAAAATTTATGACAAAATTATAAATATTGTGCATACAGTTTGGATCTCCAGACGAGGGAGATGTCCTTATAAGAACTTTGACATATTGAGATCTCCAGCTAGGATACTTCACACGGGGCTTGAGCATATGAGTGAAGGAGGCAATACCGCAATGTTTGCCAACCATATATGAGGAGTGGGTCCTTCCAACGAGAAGGGTCTTAGACCAGAACTTTCCCATAACTTTATTCGAGATATTCTTTCTTTGGGGAGGTTGATTTAACAAGGTTTTAGATTTTTTAATGGAATACATTTCCAAGTGAGATTGTCGTTGTTCCTCATTTTCCCTTGCCCTTCTTCGAGGTGGCAGGCTATACTAGCATATGCTCATCGGCGTCTTGATTCTGGTTGCGGAGAATATGATGGAAGGATTCATGAGCGAAAAAATCCAAGACATTAAAAATTCTACAGAGGAGGAGAGAAAGAGCATTGTGGAACAAAGGTGTTGAATAATCAAAAGAGAGTCCCCATAACTGTAATGGAAAAAATACTCTGATCCTTGGTTAACTGAAGTCCTAAAAAGAGACCAAACATTTTAACTGCATTGTTGGATTTCTTCCCAGGCCGAGATGTAATTGATCTTCCTTTCTCCTTCCAGATTGTTGATAATCCCTTTCTGATTATAATTCCTCTCCCTCTTCCCACCTCTTTTTTCTAATATCATTTTTAGAAAAACTTGTGAAATGTCATTTTGTAACTTTATTAATTATTTTGAAATAGGTAAAATTTGTAATCAACATAATACATAGAATTCATCAATTCAAAATGTCAAAAGCAATCCAACATTAACACAATCTTAAATAATGACTCCAACCAATTCTATAAGGCTATTTCATTAAAATTGATCATTCATAGTTCCAATCTTTTTATCAAATATAACATTTGTTATGAAATTGGAATTGTTACATATAAGGTCCATATTTATTATTTGTTTTTTTCTTTTCTTTTTTAGAAGAATCGATAATTGGGCTAGGCTCCTATTTGCTTGACAAAGGGTCGATTCGAACCACTATTCTAACCACTACCACCAACCTTTAAATGAACTAAACACGCCCACATAGATAGCTCACATGGTAAATTGAGGAGAATTGAACCTCAAACCACATACCTAACATAAGACTTCACATCATTGTCATGGCCAACCATGTTCCTCCAAAAGCAAAGTCCCTAACCAATACTAAACACAGTATGAAATTCAAAACTCTTCATTATTTTTGGAAGAATTACATAGAATTAATAAATAAATAAAACTATTTACATTTAAGTTAAACCTAAGATAATATATCCACTTAAAATATTATATATTAGATCTGGCAAAGTGAACAATTATATATATATATATATATAATGATATAGTATAGTTATATATATATCATATAGTATATATATATATATAATATAGTATAGAATAGATATATATATTTGATATTTAATACCCAACAAAAAGCACTCTAACTTAAAATTAATGACCCCAAAATTGCACAATTGGATGTTCACAACTTGCTTAAAAAATCTCAAAGCAAAAACCATCAAATGTTACCCAAACCTTAGTTCACCATGACATTACATGCTTAAAAATGTCAGCAAAAACTATCAAATGTTACCCAGACTTTAGTACAACATGCATTACATTGCGTGAAATAGGGCCCAAAAGGATTGAGGGGGAGGATTTTTTACTTAAACCTAAGATGATATATCCACTTAAAATATTATATATTAGAAGTGACAAGTTTGTAATGGATATGTGATGAGATTCTTAAAATTGTCAAAGCAAAAACTATCAAATGTTACCCAGACCTTAGAACACCATGGCATTACATTAAGTGAAATAGGGCCCAAAAGGATTGAGGAGAAGGATTTTTGACTTAAACCTAAGATGATATATCCACTTAAAATATTATATATTAGAAGTGACAAGTTTGTAATGGATATGTGATGAGATTTTTGTCTAGCAGTGATATTAAATACTCACTAAATTGTCATATTTCAGCCTTGAAAACTTGTTTAAAAGAAGACAACCTTTTTCAAATGCTACTTAACGTTAATATACTATGGCATTAAATTAAGTGAAATGAGATACAAAAAGATTGAGAGGAAGATTTTTCATGTAAAGTTGTAAAAAATTATAAGAAAATATGTATTTCATAGTATAGTATTTTTGTTTCATTATGGGTTGAGTTAAAAATTATTTTATAATATAGTATTTTGT